>CAUYPO010013169.1:0-12838 GCA_963574435.1 Cheirogaleus major
GGGGGCCAGGCCAAAAGGGATGGGAACAGAAAGTTCCCCTTTGTGGCTGCATTGCTTATCTGTGCTTATCTCAAACTCTGGCTTATGGCCGTCGCCTTAAGCAACTGCATTAAGACCCCGAGTCATGGGACATCTGTGTCCCTAGGCTACATGTTCCAGAATTTATGGCCATTGTTGCAATGCCTGGGTGGTCACGTATAAGGAAGTAACTTTGATTTTTAGAGTATAAGAATAAAGGACTGATGGGTTCAGTGCTGCAGTCTTGTACCCTCTTTATGTGTGTCAGTGTCTTTCTTTGTGTGTCTCTTTGTGTTATGTGTCCATCCCCCGTCCTGCAAACGGGCCACGACAGGTGTCCTCAAACTACGGCCCATGGGCCACACACAGGTGTTTTTGCTCGTTTGTTTTTTTACTTCAAAAAGATATGTGCAGTGTGCATGGGAATTTGTTCATAGTTGTTTTTAAACTATAGTCCGGCCCTCCAACAGTCTGAGGGACAGTGAACTGGCCCCCTGTTTAAAAAGTTTGAGGACCCCTGCGTCAGAGGATCATTTTCTTTTCAACTATTTCATGTGGTTGTCTATTCTAGCTTATTCTGTTTAGTGTTGTGATATTTGCATTTCATTATTAGAGATCATGTGCCATCTAAATTTATCTTTAGCTTCATGGAAAAATTCTAATTCAAAGGAAAGAAAAACCTTTTAGTTATGTTTCTTCTTCTAGACTTTAGAGCTTTTTCACAGGCTCCAGATTGTTATTTTTCACTTAGTCATCCTTAGGTGCTATTCATTGGTCTCCATTGTTATTCCCCAGTGTTTTTAAGGGACACCTTATGACCTACCTCCAGAGTTGTGATTGAGAAGGATTCCATCCCGTTCAATGGCAAAAGGACAGGTCCGATAAAGAAACATCTTTTAACTTCCTTCTTAGATTCCTAGTTCTTGACCTCAGATTGAGCTGGTGTTGAGCAAGCAGCTGGAGCACATTTTAAAGAGTTTAAGCAGATGGAGCTGTTTTAAAGATCTGCCCCAGCAGCCTGGCTGAATGGAGGAAGTCTTATGAGAATAGATGACATAGTCATCACTTTTAACTCTTGTCCTTATAAAAGACTTATACATTTTCCATCACACAGTTTATAATGGAAAGAGCATTAAAATGGATAATAGAAAACTGCCAGTGATTGTGACCTTGGACAGTTTATATATACCCCCGAAGATCTCAGTTTTTTAGCAATAAAAGTGAAGGAGTTTTACTAGACAATTCTTAATGACACATCCAGGTCTGCTCTTCTGTTATCAGTTACCAAAAGTTAATTTATGAATTTGACAGTTGCCTACAGGTTACCAGGTACTGTGCACTAAGCTGGGTACAAAACAAAATGTAGTCACGTTAGGGCTAACTGTTAAAGTGTTCAGCTTGTAGAATCTGAACGCGAATCTGAACGTGGAGAGAGAGCTTTGGTAAGAAATTAAGTCAGCCTAATGTGCCACTGAATATATAAATCATTTCAGTCTTAGGAAATCCAGAGCAGAGAAACCAGCAGAGCCTACCAGATTTCTGACTTACTGAACTCTGAGGTAATAACTTTGTGTTGTTCTAAGCTGCTAAGTCTGTGGTAATTTGTTACAGCGGCAGTAGGAAAGTAATGGAGGGAGCAAGGGCCTTTATACTACCTATTCCTTGAGTTTGGAAATTTCCCTGCAGCCTCTGGTGGTTATCGCCTTATTCAAGCTAATATAATTTCTCCAGGAAGGCCTTCCCTGACCACTGTCTATGAGGGAGCCTCCACCAACTCAAACATACGCACACCTGTCACTAGCACATTACCGTACATTTTTTATTGGTAATATCACTAACTGAAAATATTTATGCTTACTGTCTTTTTATCCCTAACCTGTCCCCACCCCATATAACACCCACTAGAAAGTTCCCTGCAGCCAGGGACTTTTATGTTCACTTCAGAACCACACAAGATTCACTAGACATCTGAGAAAACCCAACAGCTTGAGAGACAACCAGAGAAGAAGCAGAGGAATTTCCATCAAAGAAAATCATTGATCCAGGAGACCAAATAGAGCTTTAAAAACTCTTGATCCCAGAAGGCATGGTAGCCACAAAACAAAAGCAGGCAGCTATTGTATTAGTTTATTGTTGTGTAACAACATTACCACAAACTTAGTGGCTGTGACCAACGCACGTAATGACCCTTCAGTTTCTGTGTGTTGGGCTTAGCTGGGTCCTCTGCTTCAGGGGCTCACAAGGCTGCAGTGATGGCGTTGGCCAAGGCTGCTATCTCATCTGAGGCTTGGTGGTGAAGGATCCACTTCCCAGCTAACATGGTTGTTGGCAGCATTCAGTTTCTTACAGATGGCTGGACTAGGGGCCTCAGTTCCTATGTGTGTTGGCGAGAGATTGCCCTCAATTACCTTGCCACGCCGGCTTTCCAACATGGCTGTGTACTTGGCTTCTGCAAAGCCAGCAAAGGAGAGCGTCTTCCAGCAAGAAAGACTTTATAATCTTCAGTGATGTAATCACAGAAGTGACCCTCCATCACCTTTGTTGTATTCTATTGGGTAGGAGCAAGACACAGTCCTTCCCACACTCAGGGAAGGGTATTAAAAATGGCATAAGTACCAGGAGGTAGGGAGCATGGAGCTACCACAGCTATGAAATAAAGACTCAGGAAACAGAAAAGAGTGCTAATTGTCAAAATAAAAATCTTAGTGGAAGGACTGAATATTAGAATGGAAAAGGCTGAAACCAAATTAGTTATAGGGAGTAGTAAGTGTGGAATTATTCCAGAATCTACAGCAGAAAGATGAAGAGTTGGAAACGAATTAAGTGGTATGAAATATAGATTCCAGGAAATTAATATCAACATAATGGAAATTCTTTAATTAGGTAAAAAGGCAAAGTTCAATTATCTTTATAAAATGAAATAGAAGTATTGAAAATAAAAGACTAGAGATAGAAACAGGAAAGTGCTAAGGAAGAGAAGGAACAGTTCTAATACCAGACCAAAGAGGAATCAAAGTAAAAAGCAATGAACTATTTAGTAGATGAAGAAAAATATTTTATGTTGATAAAACGTTACTGCCTTTAATACTAGTCACAAACCTTTATTTACACATTGAGTTAAAAGCATCAAAATGTAAGCTCAAAATTTAAAAATTATGAAAATACTAGCAGAAAATTTGAAAATAAGGGTCATATCCAGTATTGGTAAAGTCTGGTGAGTAGGACCTTGACATACATTGTTGCAGAGAATGTAGATAATCCCAGCCTTTCTAGAAAGAAATTTGGCGTATTTACCAAAAGCTATCCCAATTCTAGGAATCTATACTATATAAAAAAGGTCATTTTATTAAAATAACATAGAAAAATAGATAACCTAAATGTCCAGCAGTGGACAATAGTTAAATCTGTCCTACAGGATTTTCTGCAGTGGCTTTAAAAAGTCAAGTAAATGTATATGCACTGATAGGGAAGGAGCTCCGAGCTCCGCAGTTCAGTGAGAAAAGCAAGTTGCACAACAATTCATCTATGTATATATGTAAGTAAAGGCGTGCAGAAAAGCCCCCAAGGGCGTGCAATGACAGGGTGTTCACCTCGCTGGGAGTAGGACTTAGGGGAGGGAGGGAGTTTCCATATTGGACTTTACACACACAATATAGGGTGTTGATTGTTTATAACAATAATGTGCTCTTTTTGTAATTTTAAAGAACTCAATGAAATAGTATTTTCAAAGTATTGAACACAGCTTCCTTAAATAATTAAACAGTTTTTTTTCAATTGGAGCGTTAGGTTTTTTGGTAACAGACAGGCAAGTGGTGAAAATGGAAAGCGCCTATTACGGACCCCCTAGAAGAGATTATGCACTGCATAAAGGAAATGAGGCTGAGAAGGTGATGACCAAACAGAAAATGAATCTTTAGAAAACACGTTGAAAGTCTCCATGTTTTGCACGTTTGTAAGATTGTATTTAGAAGTAAACCTCTCGGAATCAGAATCCATAGCAAATACTCATTCATCCAACTCCAAATTGAGCAAAGCTATTTAAATTGCTTTAAAAAGTAGCTGTGAGGCAAATGTGGATTTCATCTGCATTTTAAAGAACTGAGTGTTCAGAAACAAAGGAAGCTTCCAGTAAGCAACATATACACATAACATTACATCTATGCCTACAGAAATGGATAAATTCTATTTTATTGCAGTTTGGGAAGCAGAGAATGTTGAGCTCTCATATCTGGGAGAAATGGCATGACTATATACATGCTTATGACCCAGTGGAACAATGTAACCCCCAAATGCATTATAAGCTTCTGGAGGCATAATTTCACAAAATACAGAAAATTGCTGCAAAACCAGGGCATGATTGCAATTTAAGGGAAATGGTGCAGATAAATCTATTTTAATGGATAAATGTAGTAGATGTAAAATAAATACGTCAGCACTTCATTATTTATTCCTTTCAACTGGTCTAAATTAGAGTGGAAAATGCACACAATATCCACTCTACAATTGTACACATAGAAAAGAAAAAACATTGTTTTCCTAAGCCACTTTAGTATTTTGGAAAAACTTATTCTTAGTATATAATTAATTTCAAAGTCTCGTTCTGAGTTTCCCTTTCAATTCCACTGCATAATCTATCATGCACCTTTTTGTGGCAGACATTGCCTAAGCAGTTGAGTTACTCACCACTGAATGGAGTTCACACATTCGCTTTAGATTAAGTGAGTCTCTTTTGACATGGGTAAAGTCAGGCATTTTATTCAGCAAAAAATAAGTTAGCAAGACTGGACAGAGTGATCTGGCATACAACAGAGCAATTGGTGATGAGCCCAAGCCAACTAAAAGGCTAAAAAGGCTGTGCTACCCCCCAACCTGGGAAGTTTTGGCTTATAGGCAGTAATACTAAGCCAGGTTTGTCTTTCTTTCAATCTATGCAATATGTAGATTAAGATGGGATAAAAGTTAAAGCAAACTTTATTATGTAAGGATATCCTAAAATTACACCAAAATTTGGGAATCAAGTCATAGATATCTAGTCTCAGAAATGGGGAATTCAACACAGTATTTTGTTTATTGAATTAAATGTGCTAATTTGTGTAAAACATAGTAGGCACTTTATAATGTTCTAGAGAAAATATGACATTTTTAAAAAGCAATGGAAAAAAGTTCCCTGGTAACTTGATAAATGATGTTATCAGCTAAAGATAATTGAACTCCTTTAAGATTAGTTACTAACTTTAAACAGGAGAAAATATATTAAACAGACAAAGCCGAATTTTGCATGAGAAACAAAAACACATTTTCTAAGGTAACCAAAAATATACGTACAGGCCCAGGGTAAAAAAGGAAAACAAACTGGCTCTAAAATGTACTAGTATTTAATAATCTTTGTGTTCCTCATTTCTTCTTAATGTTTCCTGTGTTTTATTTTTATGAGGATTATGTTCCCAACTTTTTACTATAAAGAGTAAATGAGAAATATAAACTTGAAAATATCAGGGTCATGAGTAATACATGTTAAAACAGTTTTCTCTTTTTTTCTTCCACTCTCCTTTCCTTTCTTCTCTGTATCTTTCTCAATACTTTTTGTTCAAGTATTATTTGAAGCTTCTTGATTAGTATTTGGTGAAAAGGTGCTTTAATGTCTTTTCTAAAGAAACAACTAAAACTTGAACAATTAACCTTCACAAAAATCTCACTCTGAGACTACAGTTAAAAGCTTCCTCATGGATCCCCGGTATAAGTTCCCCGGGCAGGTTCTTCTAATTCTAATGATTAGAGCAATCTTAATTTTAAAAAGGTTTTAATGTATATAATAAACTTAATTATTGTAATATATGCTCATTGAAGAAAATCTGAGAAGTACACAATGTATAAGGGAGAGGAAAACACACACAAGTTCACAACTCAGAATGGTTTTTGGTATATTTCTTTCCAGGTCATTCTCTCTGTGTACACACGTAAACATACAGCATTATATATTTTTATATAGCTAGAATTACACTGTAGATAAATCATCATTAAAACTTGACTGTGTACTTTAAGCAGAACTCCACATTCCTAAAAACTCTTTAGGTTGCATAGTTTCCCACCGAATGGGCGTGCCATACTTTACTCAGTTAGTCCCCTGAAATTAGACTGTTGCAGAAGACAAGGTTGCTAGGTGCTGAGAAAGTTCTTATAAGAACAACAGAAAACTATATGGGCTTAAGAGAAATAGGAGGATGATAACCTTAACAAGACCCCCAGAAACTTACTTTCTTTAGCATCTTGGTTACCAGGGAACATGAAGTCTTTCAATGGACCAACAGCAACCTCATTATCTGGAGAACTACCCCCAGACTCAGTGAATCTGAGAATCTGCATTTTAACAAGATCCCCAAGTCTAAATGCACGCTACAGTTTGAAAAGCTATGGCTTAATGCATCAGAAGAAATTATGTAAAATTCTGAGCAATTTTAAAATAGTATAAACAGCAGCCTATGAATAGCATTCTTTTTTTTCTTTTACCACAAGAAGCAACTGGAGAATGAATAGTATTCTTGAAATCATTTCAAGTCATAATATTGTTCACCAACATATAAGGTGAAATTTAAGACAATGGATTTGGGATTTGGAACATCTTAGGGGAAAGTCAGATTGGATTAGAAGGGAAAACCATCCTGGAAGTAGATTTTTTATTAGTCAAATCTTCAAATCTGTGTTTTGTGATTTCTTCTATTGCTTTCCATTTAGAAAGCCTCTTTCTAGCCACGGATGAGATATCCTGCATATCTCTTATATTTATATTCTCACTTACCTTTTTATCTGCATATTTTTTGTGTTTAATATGATATGAGGCACTACATTTTTTCTAATAGCTTACCAATTTTATGGAATCATGAATTGCGTAATTATGCTTTTTCCTGTCTATTTTTCAGTTTATTTTTTACCTACTTGGTTTTATTTTTTTTTTTTTTTTAGTATCAGTAGTCCTCAAAGTGTGGTTCACGGATCTCTGTGCTCCTCACGCCCCTTTCGAGGGTACGCAGGGTTAAAACTCAGGTATGATTTGCTTTTCCCCATGTGTGTTTGCAGCGCTGCAGGGAAGCCGCTGGCACCGGCCTCCCGTCACGGCTGTGGCCCGCGCCGCACTGGCAGCCACTGCAGTCTTCACTGCCACATTCCCAGCTTAAAAAATGCCAGTTTTACTGAAGAATATCCTTGATGAAGCAATTAAAGTTATTAGTTTTCTTTATAGTCTCAATCCCTGAGTGTGCATCTTTAGTATTTTGTGAGACAAAATGAGGAGACATACCGGGGATCCATAGCACACCAAAGCGCTCATCTCCTTGAGGAAATGCACTTGATTTAAAGCTAAACTAGTTGTTCTTTCCATGGAACAGCATTTTTATTGGACAGAACGACAGTCAAACTTTTCAGACTTGAGGTTTTGGCCAACATTTTCATGTAACATTTTCACTCCATTTCATGAATGGAGTGAGCCTGTCATTTCAAAGAAAACAACTGACAGTGTTCATTGCAAAACATAAAATTTAAACTTCCGAAGAAAAATTTGAATTATAGGAAGGCTTTCTCAGGCCTTGAAGCTTCCTCTGCCCCCTACAGAAGCAGCCTTCCCAATGCTTCAGGACTTTTCTGATTCCTGCGGTAGACAGGCTTTAAACTGGTCCCCAGGATCCCTGCTTCCCAGCGTTTGCGCTTCCTGTCTGCCCTTTTCCTTGGATGTGGGTGGCACTTGTGACTCACTTCTAGCCAATAGCATCTGGCAAAGGTGATGGGACGTCATTCCTGTGATTATGTCATCTGAGACTCAGGCTTGCTGGACACCTTGCTCTCACTGTCCTGCTGACCTTGCATATGCAAGCTTCCATGTTGGAACTGCCTGCGGTGTGGGCCTCATGGCGGGGCAGCCTAGAGTCGCTGAGGCCCACATCCAACCAGTGGGCCGCAAACCCTGACACTCTCAGTTGTATAACCACAAGGAAATGAATTCTGCCAGCAAGCCAAGGAAGTGTGGAATTAGAATCTTTATTTGCCAGTTGGTCTTCCAGAAAAGAATGCAGCCTGACTGACACCTGACTGCAGTCTGGCGAGACCTTGAAACAGGGGGCCCAGCTAGGCCATGTCTGGACTCTGAACCCACAGGTACTGTGTTATTTCAAGCTGCTAAATTTGTGGTAATTTGTTACTAAGCAGTAGATAACTAACACAGTTTTAGGCATCTGGAAGTGGATGGTGACTGTCACACGCACCTACAAATGGGGGAGTGGCTTTGGAAGCAGGCCATGTGGGAGGCTGGCAGAATTTTGAGAAGTATCATAAACAGAGCCTAATAAGAGAGCTGGAACAGACTGTTCTTCGTCGTACAGATTTCTGCGCTGCCGCTGCGGGCTCTGAAGGCAAGGAGCAGCATGTTGTCAGAAACTGGAGGAAGCAGAATTGTGCAATACGGCGGCAGAAAGCTCAGGGAAATTGTATCCTGAAGTTGTACGAAAGCAAACTTGGAAGGCATTGGCTTGGCCGCACACCGGAAGGGATTTCCAAGGAAAGTGTTGAAAGTGCTGCCTGGTTTCTTAGTACCACTCACAGCAAAGTGCAAGAAGACAGAGCTACATTGAGAGAAGAACTGTTACACAAAACTCAACAAGGACGTGATGATGCTGAAAATTCTTCAGCCTCCCCAGACGGCAAATGTGCCAGCACTAGGAGAGTTTTGTGAGGAAAAAATGCACCCTACGGGGAAACAGAGGCCATAACTAGACAGCCTTTTGCTAGACCTCACAGAGGTTGAAGTGCCAGAATACTCAGGCAAAAGACCCTTTCTGCTTCACAGATCCTCTCAAGAAACTTGAGGGCCTTTGGAAGCCGGAAGGCGCCGTCCTCAGGTCTCGCCACGGGGGCCAAGGTAGAGGAGGGATTCCCTCAAAAGCCGTGGATGTGACTTGTGTCCAAGGGAGTGAACCTGTTGCAATCCACAGAAGGCCTGTAAAGTGTTTGAGGAAATGTCTCAGCAGAAAAACTGCCACCTTAGAATTAGAACTGACAGGCACAGAGAGTGAAAGCTAGGGGTGTCGTCAGACTCCCCAGTTCCAGTGGCGGGAAACAGGCTGATAAAACTACCCACCTGCAAATGGCTTTCACGAAAGTGGAAGGATGGATCAGAAGGCAAAACCAAGAACTCGGAAGGCAGAGCCAAGAGCCGCAGGGCAGTTATTCTCAGGCCTGGAAGCTTCGGCAGGAAACGCCAAACATTTGCCTGCTTGGATTTCAGAAGTGCGATGGAGGCATCTCCTTTGAATCTCTGCTGCTTGCCTGTTCTGAACAAGAATGTGTGTAGCTGCCATCCTCTGCCTATCCTGCCACGTATACAGGGCGTGCTGAGGCAGATAACCCGTCTCCTTCATGTCGCAGGTCCACAGATCTAGGGAAGGTGTGTGTGCCCCAGGAACTGTGCTAAATGAACTGCACCTGAGAGCCTCCTCTGGACCTGGACTTGATTTAGATGACACGATTTTGGACTGTGTGTTGCAAACTGAATGGGATGTGACATTTGGGAACCTTGGGAGGGGAGAATGTATTTTGCATGTGTCAGGGATGTGAACCATTGGGGCCAGAGGGTGGACTCTGGGGAAAGACTCTAAAGTGGTCCCCATGAACAGCCTTCTGCTGTTCATATTTCTATGTAATCTCCTTATCTCGAGTGTGCTTGGGACTTGGTACTTTATTCTACTGGACAGAATTCAGAAGTGATGGGATCTCTTTTCCATGATTAGTTTACAAAAATACCATGGCTTCCAACTTGCTCAACCTTTCCTGCTCGGTCATTCACTCTGATGGTCGCCAGCTGCCGTGGTGTTAGCTCCCCTGTGCAGAGGCCCACCTAGCTCAGAATCGAGGTTCTCAGCCCAACAGCCCAAGAGGAACTGAGCCTGGCGAGCATGACATGAACTTGGAAGTGAATCCCAAGACCTCAGCTCAAGCGACTTGGTCAGAGCTTTATGAGACACCTTGAGCCAGAACACAGCTAAACTGCACCTGGTTCCTGACTTTCAGAAACTGTTAGATAAAAATGTTTTCATGTTTTAAGCTGCTAGGTTTTGGAATAAATTTTATGTAGCAATAAATAACTAATAAGGCCAGTAAAATGATATTTCTTGCACATTTGAGTTTGTGGCCCAAATTTTAAACACATGATGCTATCCATCAGTTCGCTGCTAACCATATGTATTTACCCCTGAAAGCTTGCAGTGAAAGAAAGACTTACGGTGTACTTCCGTGGATTCAGGGTGCACTTCCAATAGCTAGTGTCTGTTTAAAAACTTATAGATCCTACTGCTTATTAGAAATTTGCTACCTTATTCACCTTTTTGGTCTTGATTAAAATATCTCCTACCTATTCATTTTAAAATATTTTCTTATTTGAAAAAATGTTCTTATTTGTCAGTCTTGGGGACTTGGGGCAATCCAACCCTTTGGCAAGTGGACTCTTGGCCGTTCACTATGCGGACATTTTTCTTCTTTGCAGAAAAGATGGACTTGGAATGCTGCCACGAGGAGGGCATGGCACCATGAGTGTGGGAGCTCTCTTCACAGGATGCAGTTTGTATGGCAAAAATAATGTGATGTGACATGTGATCTAATATGTCAGAGGGACGCCTGCTTCGGTGACAAGTTCAGCACAGGGACTCAGTGCTGCCCGTGCCTGCCCATAAAATGACAGGTTCCCCCTCTCGAGCTTCTTCCCCCAGGGAAGCGGCACTGCTCTCAGTTCTCCGTCGACCCTGTGGGCTCAGGACCCTCCTGTGAGACACCTAAGCACAACTAAGACCAAGCTGAGAAGTTAAAAGACTTTGTGGAAATTTTGTGACTCATAGAGAGAAGTTATGATGCATAAAATGGAAAATAAAATGATGTAATACATATTACTGTTCCTAGAGTTCATTGACCACAGACTCCATGGGGGTATCCTAGGGGGTGCTGGGGAGATCCCAGCCAGACCACTGCCGGCCTCCGTGTTGCAGAAGGCACCTGCCTCGTCCCAGCCTCCATGTTGCAGAAGGCTGTCTACCTTAAAACTCGGGACCCTTCTGCTTGTCCTCTTACTCTGAGCCCAGACCCAATTGCTTCAAGCCCCCAAAGAACCCTTCCCTCCACAGTAAAAGTCCTTCCTTTCCTACCCTGGGGTGGTTGCAGCACGATCAGTCATTCTTCAGGAGAATCTTCTACCCCAGGAGCCAGGCAAAGCCATGGAGAAGGCTAGAGGCTGACTGGCCTTGAAGCTGTGCACTATTTACTTTGAGATGGGGTGGGGAGTGTGGATACAGACCACCCCAGCCATAGCTTGGTGCCCCCACGGTTCCCAGAGCAAAAGAAGGATCTAACTCGAGTCATCTTAGCATCCATCCAAATGCAGAAACTGCTTCCGTGTCATCAGTTTCCACTTAGAAACTCTATTAGTCACCAGTTATACTAATAACCATAATGCTAGCTAAGACTTATTGGATGTTTGCTGTGTTGCAGACATTTGCTAAGCCCTTTATATGCATTGTATGATTTAATCAGACAACAGTCCTATTAAGCAGGTATTATTATGTCAAAATATAATTTTCAGAGTTGAAACTTGACTCTAGCAAACACTGGACTAGTTTCTTGGGGCTACTGTAACTAATGACCAGAACCACAGAAATCTATTTTCTCATGGTTCTGGAGGCCAGAAATCCGAAATTGAGGTGTTACTGGCCATGCTTTCTCCAAAGGCTCTAGGGGCGAACCAGTACCTTACTCTTCCAGTTTGGGGCCCCTGCATTCCTTTGCTTGCAGCAGCTTCTCTCCGATCTCCGCCTCTGTCCTCGCGTGGTCTTCTCCCAGACTGTGTGTCCATCTGTTTCACTTATTCTCACAGCAGCACCAGTGTCTGGATTTAGGGCTCACTCTTTTTTTTTTATTTTATTTTATTTTTAAAAATTTTTTTTTTTATTCCATCTTGTAATGGGGGTACAAGTATTGTTAGGGTTACATACATTGCCCCTCCCCCCTTCCCCCCCACATGCCCACGATTCTAGCGAGTCCAATCCCCAGGTGGTGCGGACGGCACACATTATGTAACTCTACACTACTTCCCCCCCTCCCGCCTGCCCTCCATCCATCATAAGATTTTTTTTTTTTTTTTTTTACATGTTGGATACCTTGTATAACTTTGCTTCTCCCTAAGAAGGGTTAGAGGTATGCCCTTCCCCCCTACCATGCTCGCCACATCCCTATGATGTGGGTCTTGCCCCACCCCCCCGAAACCCTGGTGAACCCTACCACCATTTTAGCACCATAGTTTTAAACAGTCAGAGCCAATTAGATGGAGAGTAGATGTGGAGCCCTTTTTCCATATCTTGTGTTGCTTCACTTTGGATAACGGGCTTGAGCTTAATACAGGATAGCATAAACGGAGTTAGCTCACTGTCGTTTCTTAAAATTGAATAATATTCCATTGTGAGCATATACCACATTTTAGTTATCCACTCATGTATTGACGGGCACCCTTGTTAGGGAGAGGCAAAGCTATACAAGGTAACCAACATGTAAAAAAAAAAAAAAATCTTATGTTGGATGGAGGGCAGGCGGGAGGGGGGGAAGTAGTGTAGAGTTACATAATGTGTGCCATCCGCACCACCGGGGGATTGGACTCGCTTGAAGCGCGGGCCTGTGGGGGGGAGGGGCAATGTATGTAACCCTAACAATATGTGTACTCCCATTACAAGATGGAATAAAAAAAAAAAAAAGAAGAAAAAAAAAAAGTTAACCACTTCGGTACTAGCGTCGACTGTAG
>CAUYPO010013170.1:0-69321 GCA_963574435.1 Cheirogaleus major
GTTGAAAGTGAAAGTGAATGCCAACAAAATTGGGTGGGTAGGGACAGCAGGTAAAGCTGGACTGTATCAGGCAAACCCAGATGGACGGTCGGCCCCAAGTTCCCTTCATTACTTATTTCATCGAATCCTCCAAACGCCTAATGGGGGTAGGTTCTATCCCCGTCTTATAGATGAGGAAATGGAGACAGAGAGAGAAGGATGCCAAGTGCTCTAAGTTCACATGCTTTGAGACAGCGCTGGGGCTTTTGTCTGAAGGGAAAAGGCTGGACCGGATGTATGGAGGTCATCGGTGGCCCCGGCAGGTGTGAGAGTGTGAGTGTGTGTGTGCGCGTGTGCGTGTGCAGCAATAATCCACACAGCGGGCATTGCTTAGGTCCAGGAGCCCAGGGCTGTGTTAGGGACAGTCACAGGTAGGGTTCTCTGGACATAGGCTCTGAGATAGAGATTTGCCTCGGGAGGTTTATCGGTGAGAGCTTTTGGGGACAACAGCCGTGTGGGTGCGTGAGGCAGGGCTGGGCACAGGGAGAAGTTGAAGTGCAGTGCAGTGCATGCCTCGGCCTGTCCCAGAGAGCTCTGCAGCTGGGGTGTCCCTCGGTCGCTTCAACAGAGGCAAAGAGCTGGGTGTTCGTGCCTCCACGTGGACTTGTCATTAGACTTTGGGCGAGGCGGCTCTCTTCCAGGGAAAGCAATTTCCAGAGGGACTCAGCCAATAATCTGTCAACCCATTAGCCACCAATACGATGAAACCTGCTGGGGGAGGGGGAGGAGTGCCTCTGTCCTGGGAAGGGGATGTGGGCAGCACCGAGCAGCACCCTACAGGGACTGTAGAGGATGCCGGTGAAGGATTTCTGTCTTTGGATGCTAAGCTCATCGGATACCACCATGCAAAGTCATGGGCAATAGGTGTCCTAGAAGGGCCCAGATGCTGTGCTGAAGGCACTTGGGACAGGCAGAGCCTGCTGTGCCCTTCAAGGTGAAGGTGGTAGAGATGCGCACCTAGAACAGTTTGACTTCCTGAGCTGGGTGGCTTTACCCTGCCTCTCCCAAAGTCTTTACCAGGCTTGTCTTATTCAGCACCGAGGACAGCTCTCAGGTGCTGCCTTCCTGACCCACCATCCCCTTGGGTGTGGGGCAGTGGCACCCCCTCATTCAATACGCTTGGCAAAGAGTAGGTGCACTCTGCTGGAGTGCCCGGGCATGCTGTGCTCTGCCCAGGCAGAGCCCCTGGCAGGATGGGGCAACCCCTCAACCAGAGTGGGGTTAGGGCAAGTATTGTCAGGAGAGTGAGAGACACCCCTTATTGAATGGGGAGCCCCATGACAGCTGTCTTTGCCTGGGCTTCCTTGTGAGGTCTCTAGAAGCTTAGCTGATCTGAAACTAGGCGGTGACAAGGAAACAGAAGCTGGCCTGGGGCACTTAGAGAGAAATGCAGAAGCTGAAACTAAATGTAGAAGAAGAAGCGTGAGATCAGCCGCTCCTGTGAGCTGCAGACCCGTGGGCTGAGGAACTGAGGACTGGGGTGCCAAGGAGGGGCGGGAGCGCCTGGAAGTAGCAGCCCTGCACTGCGTCTCTTTCTGCCACGAACTGACTGTGTGGCTTGGGGCAAGTCACTTAGGCTCTCTGGACCTGTTTCTCCTGCACTCAGATGGAGATGGACAGTTCAGGGGAAGGCTCAGGAACCTATTTGATTTGGATCCCACCTCTGCCACTTCTAAGCTGCAAGTGCCTTATCCTCTCCGTATCTCAGTTTCCTCGGCTGCAAAATGGGGGTGATGGAAACCTTCTTCATTGAGTTTGGAGATTTTGTACCTGCCCAGCTCTCCGATTCCCAGCCTGTCTTTCTCAGGAGGATGTCTGCCCTACACCGTCATCACACGCCTTTCCACACCAGCCCAAATCATTGGATATATTCAGTGAGGGTGGCCTCTGTTGTCTAAAGAATTCAACTGGCTTGCAGACCCAGTACACAGGGCGACAAAGCCGTGCTATTAAGGCCCCTCCCGGGAGAACAGGGAATCTGCTCCCGAGCTGGCTATTCTCCTTCTGGAGGTGTGGAGAGCGTAGCTCCCGCCGAAAAGCCCCAGCTTTAGCAGCTCTGCTCTCACTTTAGATTGGCCTATGGCTCCCGCCTTCCCTTGACGTAGTGGTTACTGATGCAACGACTAAAAACAGGGGTGAGGTCCAAAGGTGAAGGTGATCTGGGAGGAGCCCCTTGTGCAGCAGGGGCTCCTGGACGGGTCTGCATTTTAACCAGGGAAGTAAGCAGTTCCCTAGAGAATAAAATACAGTCCGTGCTGACTCATTTTGAAGACTGGAGTGCCCTCCACGAAAGGCGCTGAGAAAGAAGTAGAAGTCTCGCTTAGCAAGTTCCTACAGACAGCTGGGCGCTCAAGGGCCCCTGCACGCCAGGGATTCACGTCAATCACCCCGAATCCCGTCGGGGACATGCTGTCATGCTCTCTGTTCTCCAGACAGGACACCCAAATATCTGTTCTGTTCTCAGGACCCCGGGCGCCGTGCCCGGAGCCCACAGGCCTCCCCAGCCCCCAGGGCCATGGGAGAAGCCCGACGTGGGGGAGGCCCTGGAGCCCGGGCCCAGGACGGTCAGCAGGAGGTACCTGAGCTCCCTGAAGAACAAGCTGTCCAGCGGGGCCTGGAGGAAGTCTTGCCACCCTGGGACCTGCCCCAGGCCAGGGACACAGGTGCCTGAGGGCTGGGGTAGAAGTGGGGAGCTGGCGTGGGGGGCTTTTCACTGATCTCTCCACACATTCTCCCCCCACCAGAGCCAGCAGTTCCCCAGGTGGGGTCTGTGTGGCCAGAGATCGGCTGGGAGCGAGATTCTCCCCACTGACGGCCTTCGATTAACTAACGGTCACTGTGCCCCTGCGCCTGGCTTCACGATCCCTCACTGCAGGAGTTGTTTAGGCAAAGAAATAGAAACTCAGACAGCCTAAGGAACTTGCTCAAGGCCACATGGCTTTTCTCCATCTTGTGAACCTGTACCCTTCCCTGGTGTGGCCTCAGTTTACCCACTGGAGGAGGCCACACTCCCAAACTAGACATAGAGGTCTGAGTGCCAGTTTTCATGCCGGCAGAGGCAGAGCTTGGTCTGATGCTGAGCAGGTCGCCTCCCTTCTGTGGGTCTCAGTTTCCTGGTCTGTGCACCCCGGCTCCAGGCTCCCTGGGGCCACGTCCCGGCCCCTCTGCTTACTGACTGTGACTTTGGGCAAGTCACTTTAACCTCTTTGTGCCTCAGTTTCCTCATTTATAAAATGGGATAGTGATCATAGGAGTGTGTTCTGGTTGACAGTCGCTACATAACAAACCACCCAAAACACAGTGGCCGGTGCAGCAATTACTATTTCTCACAGCTTGGTGGGTTCACTGGGACGCCGCCAGACAGCCTTTCTATTGGTCTTATCGGAGTCTGTTGGGCAGCCAGGGCTGCCGTCACGAAACACCACACACCGAGTGGCTTGAGTGGAAATGTGTTGTCTCGCAGCTCTGGAGGCTGCAAGTCCAAGATCAAGGTGCTGGCAGGTCTGGTTTCCAGGGAGGTCTTTGCTCTTGGCTTGCAGACAATCGTCTTCTCACTATGTCCGTACTTGGCCTTTTTTCTGTGCACGCACATCCCTACTGTCTCTTCTTCTTCTTCCAAGGATACCGATCCGGTCAGTTTAGGGCCCCACCCTCATGACCTCATTTAACTTTAATTACCTCCTTAAAGGGCCAATCTCCACATACAGTTACCCTGGGATTAGGGTGTCAACATATGAATTTAGCTGGGGGGACACAATTCAGTCCCTAACAGGGTCTCTCATGTGGCTGCAGTCAGATGGTGGCTGGGGCTGGAACGCCCAAGATAGCTCAACTCGGGAGCCCGGTGACTGGCCAGGGGCAGTCGGGTGGCTGGGCCCCTGGCGCTCTCTCCACACGGTCTCTAGGCCTCTGCTCTCCCATGCCCTGTCCACGAGTCTCTTTATCAGAGCAGCCAGACTTCTAGATGTGATGGTTCACAGCTCCCAAGATAACACAGGGAAACTTCCAGGCCTCTTGAGGCTTAGGCCCAGGGCTGGCACAGCCTCACTCTGCCCCATGCTCTGCGAAAGCCAAACCAGGGCCAACCGGCAGGGGCCGCGAATACCAAGAGGTGTGCTTCACCCGGCATCTTTGGGGACTGAGCCAAGGTCCCCACCAGGAGACTAAAGGTGTCCCTCCCTTCTTTTCCTTCTCTCCCCCAACCCCCCAGCAGGAGCCCGAGGAGAAGAGGATCGTGCAGGAGCTGCTGGAGACAGAGCAGGCCTACGTGGCCCGCCTGCACCTGCTGGACCAGGCCAGTGGCCAGGGCACCCGCCGAGCCCGGCACTGGCTCTCCTCACCTGGCCCTGCGCTGCCTCCCAGCCCCCCTCCAGAGCTGAGCTCCGACCCCTGGCTTTGACTCTAGGAAGCCTTAGCCCTTTAGCCGGTGGGCTGGGGTTGGGGCAGAATCCGGATGTAGCCCATTCGCGCCACGCCCCCTGGTGCTCAGCACGGCCCCACGCACCGCAGTCTTTCCGGGACCCCGGAATCCTCTCTGTCCCCCCCCCCAGTGCCCGACACCCACAACATCAGCTCACCCTTCACCCCTTCTTAGGCACAGAGGGTTAACCACTGAGCAGCAGTGCAGGGAGCCTCAGCTGGAGAAGTCCAGGGGCTCCACAGACCCAGGACGGGCCCTTTTCTGACATTCATTAGCTGCCGGTGTTCGGCCCGGTCCCTGCAGCTCTGGGCCTTGGTTTGCCGATCGATAAAGTGGCCGGGATACAATCTTCCCTGCCTGTGTCCCGGGGTTGTTACGAGGACACTGGAGACGAGGGAGGGGAAAGCATTCACTAAGCTGGGGAGGCCCGCGATTCCCGGGGCTGGCTGTGGGTGGCCCTGTCACCACGGGCGAGTGACTGGCGGCGGGGGCTGCAGGTGTTCTTCCAGGAGCTGCTGAAGACGGCCCGCAGCAGCAAGGCCTTCCCCGAGGATGTGGTCAGGATCATCTTCTCCAACATCTCCTCCATCTACCAGTTCCACGCACAGTTCTTCCTCCCAGAGCTGCAGCGGCGCCTGGACGACTGGTGAGGTCCACCAGGAGCCCCCGGCCCGACAGCAGCCCTGGGCAGCAGGGGCGGGAGCCCCAGGGCAGCAGGTTCAGCCGGCTGGGCCCATGCCCTTGCTGTGTGGCCGGGACAGTCTCCTCCTCTGGGCTTGGTCCCTCTGCAGAGCCGGGGGCTTAGATGAGTGACCCCCAGAGGCCGTGCGCATGCGTGCGCATGCGTGCGTGCGTGCGTGCGTGTGTGCGGGGGTGGGTGTGTGGGGGGGGACTGCTTCCTGGGGAAGGGGCGGGGCAGGTCGTCACCGGGCGGGAGACTTAGGAGGCAGTGCTAGTAGCCAGTGCTGGGGCTTCCTCCATGCCGGCCGCGGGCGCACGCGTACTGACTCCCTCCGTCCTCACACCAGCGCGCTGGGTGATGACGGCGTCACGGTTATACCAAAAACCCTCTTTGTTTTCAGAGATGACCACTTAAGTATCTAGTGGTGAAATTACTTGTTCTCTATATTTTGCCAAAGAAATGCCATGATGTCTGGAATGTCCTTTACAAATCTTTGGCAAAGAAGAACATTAGTAATTGTTAACCTAGTGACAGAGGAATTGCTTACAATTTTTTTATAGTAAAATGTTTTTTTTTAAAAAAAAACACCACTATAAGATTGCCCCCCATCATTCCAATGTTTTAGATGAGAAAATTGGGGTGCAGAGAAGCCAAGTGACTTGCCCAGGAACACCTGGCGGGGCAGCCGGAGCCGCTGGGAGGCAAAGGCAGGCAGCCCAGTCCAGAGTCTCGGTCCTTACTTCCCGCTGCGACAGTCCTCGGTGGAGTGACCCTCGGGCCCACCACAGGATGACCCTGGACAAGCTCTGACACCTCTGAGACTCCATTTCCTTACCTCTAAGATGAGCTAACGACTGTCCCAACCTGCAGAGTTGGGAGAATTAAGTGAAATGAGACATGCAGCGTCTTGGGCAAGGCTGGGCCTGTGGTCCCCATTATTGTCACATAATTAAGCGTCAAGTGTTAAGAGTTACTGAACGCCTCTTGTGGGCCCAGCACTGTACTGGGCCTGTGGGAGAAGCCAATCTGTGGGCCGGAATGGCCTCTGCCCTTGGGGGGCTCATGGTCCGAGAGGGGTGAGCACACACGTGAGGGTGACGCCCCGCCCCCGCCTGCACCCAGAGTGCAGTGGAAATGCCTTTTTGGGGAGGTCAGGGAGCCTGGCCTACCCTGGCCCTGCCTAGAGTCAGGAGAGGGTGTCGCGGGCTGAGGCAATCCCAGCTGCCCCTCCTGCAGGACGGCCACCCCCCGCATCGGCGATGTGATCCAGAAGCTGGCCCCATTCCTGAAGATGTACAGTGAGTACGTCAAGAACTTTGAGCGGGCTGCTGAGCTGCTGGCCACCTGGACCGAGAAGTGTCCCGCCTTCCAGGAGGTCCTCACGCGCATCCAGGTGATCGGGGCAGGGCCAGAGCATGCACTGCCACCTCCAGCACTCGGTGGCTCCGTTTCCCTGGCAATTTGGGGCATCTCCCAGGCTCAGCTGCTTCCACGGGCCCCAGTACCCACCCGCCCTGCCCATTCCCCTGACCCCCCTCCCCACTCTCACCCTCCCCCCGTCACTCCCCTTCCCCCCCAAGAGCAGCGAGGCTTCGGGCAGCCTGACGCTGCAACACCACATGCTGGAGCCGGTGCAGAGGATCCCGCGCTACGAGCTGCTGCTCAAGGAGTATGTCCAGAAGCTGCCAGCCCAGGCCCCAGACCGGGCCGATGCTCAGAGTGAGGACACCCCCAGGGGGCTGGGGAGGCCTGAATCATTCCCATGTGTTTGTTGAACTCCTGCAAAAATGGTCATGAAAACCATCAGTCACCAACATTGAGCGTTGGTACTTCGTAGACATTATCCACACCGTGAGCCATTTTTTATAGATGAGGACTCTAAGACCTAGAGAGGTTTAGTGGCTTGCTCAAAGTCACACAGCCAGAAAAAAGAGTGGAGGTGGGATTTGAACTCATGCCTGTATGATGCAGAGCCCATGCTCCTTCCACTGCACCCTCTGGCTCTGTCTCGGGTTGGGGAACAGCGAGAACTCCCAAAGCCGGACACCGAAGTGCCACCTTTCAGTGGCTTCCAGTCTTTCCACCCTAGGGCCACCATCCAGACACCCCCTGTGCCGGGCTGCACGGGCAGGGCTGCTCCTGGGGACTGTTGTGGCAGGTCCCGAGGCCCCTTGTTGAGCCTCAAGGGCCTCCTGCCCCAGCCACCAGCTCCCAGTTTTCAGGGGCTGACTCTGGCCCTGCCCCTCTTCAGAAGCCCTGGACATGATCTTCTCGGCCGCCCAGCACTCCAATGCAGCCATCACCGAGATGGTGAGCAGCCACCGCCCCTGCGGCCCTGTCCCCTCCTCCCGGCAGGTCTCTGCCTGCCCCCACACACCCTGGTGGCTGTACCCACTCGTCCCCTTGCCCCGCCCAGGACACCTGACCCGCTGCTGCCCTGCTCTCACACTCCTGTCCCCTGCCCTGCAAGGTAAACCTTCCAAGCAGGTGAGCCCCGCCTGGCCTTGGCTCAGGGTGCATGCCCCTCCCCAGGAGCGGCTGCAGGACCTGTGGGAGGTGTACCAGCGCCTGGGCCTCGAAGACGACATAGTAGACCCCTCCAACACCCTGCTCCGCGAGGGCCCAGTCCTTAAGATCTCCTTCCGCCGCAACGACCCCATGGAGCGCTACCTTTT
Source organism: Cheirogaleus major (assembly GCA_963574435.1). Classification (NCBI taxonomy): domain Eukaryota; kingdom Metazoa; phylum Chordata; class Mammalia; order Primates; family Cheirogaleidae; genus Cheirogaleus; species Cheirogaleus major. Next base: position 7,817 of record CAUYPO010013170.1, read on the forward strand.
CTTGGTAGGGGTGCCGGGAGCCCCATGCCACAGTAAGGAGGGAAGTCCCTGGACCACTCTGGCCCTGGTCGTGCCTGCCGGGTCTCCATCTGGCACTGCAGGACGGACAGGGAAGAGCCTGCTTCTCTGTCTGTCTCTGCTTTGGCACCCAGGTGACTCTGGACAAGTCACATGCTGCCTCCAAGCTGCAGGGATTTCCAACCCACGGGTTTCCTAGATGTGCCCTAGGAAGCGACAGAGTCAGAATTTGAACCCAGTCTGGCTCCAAAGCCTGTGGTATCAATCTGTGCTCTAGAGGGTGCACAGCAGGAGGGAATAGGGTTAGCTTCTAGGATGAACTGCCCTGGGTTTGCACTGAAGAGGCCAGGATATCCCTGGAAAGATCTGGAAAGGTGGTCCTGCCTGGAGGTGCGGATGAGGGAGGTACAACCTCCTGTAAACCCCGGCAGCCCTGCGCCCCTGTGAGAAAGGCCTCATAGGTTTCTGAGATCTGCTAGAGTCCCTTGGTGCCCATTGGTAGGGTGTCCCTTCAGTGACCGTCCCAGCGGGATCGGGGGCTAGACAACCCCTTCCTCATCACCCTCATTATCACCTGTGACATCCCATGAGCTGCCCAGAGTGTGGCTAGAGGGGAGGGGGATCTGGAGTGTTCAGCCCACCCCCGGGGAAGCCCCACCTGCCACCCTGCGAGCCCTGGTCTGCCCGCTCGCTCACGCCTGCGTCTCCCGCAGTTCAACAACATGCTGCTCTACTGCGTGCCCAGGGTCATCCAGGTGGGTGCCCACTTCCAGGTGAGGACCCGCATTGACGTGGCCGGGATGAAGGTGAGAGGCCCCTACCCACTGCTGGGCTTCAGCCTGAGGGTGGGACCGACTATAGGAGGTGGCAGGAGGGGCCGACCCGGGTTCTCACTTGGAGAACCGAGGCTCGCAGGTCCTGGGCAAAGGTGGAGTGGAACCACTGGGCTTAGAGCTCTCGAAAGTAGGCTCCCGCCCTCCCGCCCGGCGCCCTCCCCTGCTTCCCACGGGCCTGGCCCAGCTTTGGGGCAGTGCACAGCCCGCCTGGCCTCTCGCTGCTTTCCCTACCGTCTACACCGCTGCTTCTGAAACTTTATCCGCTGAGCATCCTGTTAAAGTGCAGGTTCTGAGTCAGTGGCCTGGGCGGGGCCTGAGACCCTGCGTCCTACCCGGCTCCGGGTGATGCCCGTACTGTGGTCCACAGGCCACATTTTGAGAGAGAAAGGTCCCGTTGTCCATCAGCTGCTGGCTCGTGTGTGTCCCCACCCGGACACGACTGCAAATGAGCAGGGCAGCGGCCAGCCACGCAGTGCCCGTGACTGGGCGTCCCCTGGGCCCTGCAGCCCCTCATCAGACCCTCGTGGCAGCCCGGTGATGTAGGGGCTGTAATGATTCCCCAGGTTTTTTGTTTTTATCTTTTAAAAATAATTTTAATTTTACCACTTAAAAATGTAGCTAATACAGATTCTAAAATCAAACAATGTGAAAAATATATACAATGAAAATTTTCCTCCCTGCTCTACCCTGAAGGCAGCCCTGCTCCTCGGGAGGCCAGAGCAAGCCTTTGCGTGTGCAGACAAGTAGCATAGTATCATTTCCTCACCTTACACCGCGAACAGCGCTGCACCCCGGACACGTCTCTGCAATTGGCTTTTTATTTTTTTAATTATTTTTATTTTTTTTGAGACAGAGTCTTGCTCTGTTGCCTGAGCCATGGTATCAGCCTAGCTCACAGCATCCTCAAACTCCTGGGCGCAAGCGATCCTCCTGCCTCAGCTTCCCGAGTAGCTGGAACTACAGGTGTGCACCACCACACCTGGCTAATTTTTCTATTTTCAGTAGAGACGGGGTCTTTACTCTCTACTCTTGCTCAGGCTGGTCTCTAATTCCTGAGCTCAAGCAATCTTTTAGTCTCGGCTTCTCAGAATGCTAGGATTATAGGCATGCACCACTGCACTCTGCTAATTTTTCTATTTTTAGTAGAGATGGGATCTCAAACTCCCAGCCTCAAGCAATCTTGCCTCGGCCCTCCAAAGTGCTAGGAATTACAGGCGTGAGCACCCGTGCCCAGCCTGTGCTTTGCTTTTTAAACTAACTAAGGTTGTGCAGGCTTGTATGTTTGGAGTCCTTGGTGAATGAGACTGAGAAAGGCAGGTGTATAGAGGCTGCAGACAGAAATGGAGACAAGTAGCCCTGTCAAAGGACGTCAGGGACCCAGGCACAGGAAAAGAGGCAGAGATTGACAGATGGAAAAGCCAAGAAATATGCAGACCAAACCAGAGTCACAAAGAGAAAAGAGATGCGCGCCTGAGACGGGCCTGAGGGAGCCAGGGGCGCGGGGTGTGGCGAGGGCTCATGAGCCCTGTGCGTGCCGGTCTGGCCAGCGTGTCTGACACTGTGGCGGCCACACAGCACCCTCTCCTGGATGGCGCGGGCTTGGCAGGTACGCAGCGGTTGACCTGCAGCGGTTGACCTACCCCGGTCTGTGCAGGAACCATTTTCTTAGTTTGAGGTTTGGAGGCAGGTCTGGCCTTCGGCCACCATGATGGTTCCCACTGGCCTATGACCCCCAGCCTCCTCCTTCCTGGATGTCAAGGAGGCCTAGTTTGCAGCAGCTGATTCTTCCTAAGGTCTGACTGGTCTTAATGTTTTGCCATCCTGCACAGAGGCAGGCTGGAAAGGGGAAAGAGGAGTAGGCACACGTGCCCAGGAGCTGCATGCACAGCCGTGCGGGTTGCGCACTGCACAAGGACCCTCATCTAAGACGGTGCCATCTACTGCAGACCGCAGATTAGCACGATCATAAATTGTATATTTATAGTTAGAATTGTCCGGCAGATGGCAGTCCAATGTCTTGTTCCAGTAAAACCTGGATATTATGCCAGTTTGCCAACAGATGTCAGTAAAGTGTTCTGAGGAAGGATATCCTTTTCTGATTAGCACAAAGGCACTGCAGGGACTAGCAGGGGACTGAACTGGCTCCGACCTGAGGAAAGTGGTTGAGACTTGGCATGGTAGGGATGGGAACTGTCCTCTTGAAACCTAATGGGGAGCTGGAGGCCTCTGTGGGAACATCTGGGGGCATCTTGGACGCTCAGGTCAGGAGCTGTCCCCAGTTCCCCTTTTTCTGTCAAAAGCATCCTATTTTTTCCTACTTCTGGACTGCAGACCTGGGATTTCTCCCTTCTTTTCCCTCTCCCAACCTAAATATTTTAGAAACCTCTCCTCTCTTCTGCAGGAGCCAGGCCCTGGGCAGGCCTGGGCCATTTATGGCATCGCTTCCTAACTGGCCTCGGGCTGCGGGTTTGTCCCTTTTGCCCGGATCCAGCCCTCACTGGGTGGCTTTCCCCAGACACCTCTTGCCGCATGACCCCTCCACTTGCAAACCCGAGGCTTCTCCCCACTGCCGAGGGTGCCGAGTCCAGCCCCGTCAGAGCCCTGCTGGAGGGCAAGGCCGGCCCGTGCGGCCGGCTCGTCCCTGTGCTCTCTGCGTGTGGTGGGCTGCCCCACAGCGTGCACAGCCCTGGCCGCCACCTGGCAGGGAGGCCGCAGAGGAGCTCCAGTGTCAGCTGGGTTCAGTGGCAGCACAGTCCCCCTGCGCAGAGACTCTTGGGCCCTGGGTCTGTGTCTCAGGTCCCCTTAGTGAAGCTCTCTCCACACCGCCCGGGACAGGTCAGTGCTCACGGGACTCTGGGGCGGGATGAAAACAGATAGATTTCCACCTTACCCTCAGGGGCTGAAAACCTGAGTTGGAATCCTTATTCTGCCCCTTAGGTGCTGTGTGACTTCAGGCAGGTCTTTTGCCCTCTCTGAGCCTCCATTTCCTCATCTCCTAAATGAGGATGGTAATGTCTACTTCCCAAGATTGCTGGGAAGATTATTTTCTGAACTGTTTAGTGTGGATGTTTTCAAGCCAAGAAAATGGTACAACGAACCCTCATATACTCATCCAGCTTTGAAATCCTGTTTCCATTTTTGGTGAATCCGCCATCAGGAACGGTCACCTCCACCTCACCCTGGGCCAACTCAGCTGCTGTTAAAATTCCAGGAGCTGGAAGTCTCATTTGCTTAGAGCGAGGCCCAGGTGCAGGCACACTTTTCTGGCTTGACAGGATCAGGGCGGTGGTGAGCAAGCTCCCCATCCCTGTCCCTCAGATTTGAATTGTCCCTTGGGCAATCCACCTCCCTCCACTCCACAGTGCTGTGCCTGCAGAGGGCGTGACAAGTCTGGACTGGCGGTCTCCCTCCCTCCTCTTGCAGGTGCGGGAGCTGACTGACGCCGAGTTCCCCAACTCCTTCCTGGTGTCCGGGAAGCAGCGCACCCTGGAGCTGCAAGCCCGGTAAAGGACGTGGGCCGGGGCCAGGCGGGGAACTGGGAGGGGCCGCCGTCCTCAACGCCTGTGTTCACTTTCCGAGCAGGTCCCAGGAGGAAATGATTTCCTGGATACAGGTACAGGAACGCTCCGGGGCACCTGGGATCCCGACCCCAGCCTGCCCAGGCTGCCGGGGAGGGAGGGGTGCGTCTCTGTGTGCCCAGCGCAGGCCGGAGTGCCCCGCTGCTCCCTACTCTGCCTAAGGAGCTGCTCTGAGGTAGTCTGGAGTCAGACCTGGGTGCAAATCGTGCTGCCTCTCCTCTCACTGCCGAGCTGGGCAGCCTGCAGCAGGTCACTTAACCTCTCTGAGCCTCTGTTTTTACATCTGTAATCTGAGTCTAATATTAATAGTTTCTCCTCCCTTGAGTCCGCCCAGGTGTGCTTAGGTCCCAGTGTCTGGCGGTAGGCTTTCAGCAGTGTGTGTGGAAGGTGTGGACGGGTGGACAGATGAGCCCCGCCCCCACCGCCCAACCCCCCAACACTCCCCGCTGCTCCACCCAGGCCTGCCAAGCTGCCATCAACCACATCGAGAAGCGGAATGAAACCTTCAAGGCTGCGGGCCAGGGGCCCGAGGGGGACCCCCAGGAGCAGGAGGTAAATGGAGCCTTTTGCATCTTTTGCTGCGGCCTCCAGACCCAAGCCTGCTTGGAGAGACAGGGAATGTCACCCACCAGAGTAATTTTAAGGGACTATGGAAAGCCCTCCCATCCCAACATGACCCTACTCAGTGCCAAAGCTTTCCCTGTTACCAAAACTTTCTTTGGGAACCTCTATATGCAGCTATCACTGGGAAGGGTTTCATGTCTACGTAAGCTCTGTCTGAAGGGTTCTGGGTTTGAAAGTATCTGAGATATGTAAGACTAAGGGAGGGGGCACCAGGCATGGTGGCTCACGCCTGTAACCCTAGCACTTTGGGAGGCCAAGGCGGGAGGAGCGCTTGAGGCCCGGAGGTGTTTGAGACCAGCCTGGGCAACATAGTGAGACCCCATCTCTACAAAAAAATATAAAAATTAGCCAGGTGAGGTGGCTTGTGCCTGCAGTCCCAGCTACTTGGGAGGCTGAGGCAGGAGGATTGCCTGAACCCAGGAGTTCCAGGCTGTAGTGAGCTATGATGACGCCACTGCACTCCAGCCTGGGTGGCAGAGCAAGACCCCATCTCTTAAAAAAATAAATAAATAAATAAGATGAAGGGAGCGTGGGAGGTGGGGGCAGAGGTTAGGGAGAATGTCTGATTTGATTTCATCTTTGAGCTCTGAACTCTGGCTTGCTGGGACACTTGGCTGAGTCACTTGACCCCTAGGCCTCAGTTTTCTCACCTGTAAGATGAGAATGACAGTAACTGACCTGTCATATGGTCTTTATCAGTTTAGTCAGCTCATGTAGAAGCCCCTGGGAATGCAAGACACAGAACCCCCTCCACAAGCGGTGGGCGGAGGGCGCAGGGCTCAGAGCACGAGCAAAACAAGGCTATATGGGTGCCCACCCCGCTCTACTCCCTCACCCACAGCTGAAGTCTGAGGAGCTGGGCCTCCGGGCGCCACTGTGGATCCGGGACAAGATGGTGACCATGTGCATGCGCTGCCAGGAGCCCTTCAATGCCCTGACACGCCGACGCCACCATTGCCGGGCCTGCGGCTACGTGAGTACTTCTGCCCACACCCTGCCTCCACGTGTGCCACCTTGGCCTCCACCTGTCCCAACTTGGCCTCTACCTCTGCCGCCTAGGCCTCCACCTGTCCCACCTAGGCCTCCACCTGTCCCAACTTGGCCTCTACCTGTGCCACCTTGGCCTCTGCCTGTCCCACTTGGGCCTCCACCTGTTTCTCCTAGGCCTCCACCTATCCCAACTTGGCCTCTACCTGTTCCACCTGGGCCTCTACCTGTCCTACTTGGGCCTCCACCTCTCCCACCTTGGCCACTGCCTGGTCCACCTAGGCCTCTGCCCTCCCAGCTGAGGCCCTGTACTCTCCCTCCTGGCCAACTCTGCCACTTCAACCCATGCAACTCAGTAGCACAGCTCTGAAGAAGAGGCTGCTATTTTCCCATTTTACAGATGGAAAAATGAGGCTCAAAGAGGTTAAATGACTTGCTCAAGACATCCCCCGAAGCTGACCCTATTAATTCACCTGCCTTCTTACCACCATTTCCCAAGACCCCCAGACCCGGGACTAGGAAATGGTCTCCAGTTCCAGGGTAGGGACATCCAAACCCTGCAGCCCTCAGGCCTTGCACCTGCACCTTACCGGCCCCATGCCCGTTACGCACCTGCCCACCCACCTGCCGTCCTGTCTTCTCGCCTTCTCTGCACATCCTCCGCACCCTGGCACCTGGTGGTTCTGCTGCTAACTCTGCCCACCCGGTTCAGGCCTCAGTTTCCTCCCCTGTGCCATGGGGATTATAATACCTCCCTCCCAGGTCAGGCAGGGCTCACGCAGTGGAACGAGCCGCCAGCTCACCGAGCAAGGCGTGCCCATCCACTTCTCCTCGTACCGGCCCAGCGCTGGTCATCACAGGCAGATCTCGCCCTGCTTTTCAAGCACCTGCTACGCCGGGCTGCTCCCCGTTGACACACAGCCCTGCATTTGCTCTGCAGGCAGAGCCGTTTGCAACCTTAGTCCTCAGTGACCTCCAGGGGCAGCAGGAGTCCAGCTGGGCAGGTTGGGGCCAGGTAGGGAGGTGTCCCCAGAAGTAAGTTTCTGGGAGACCGAGGACACACCTACACTCAGGTGTGAGCGATGAGTACATCCCGAAGCCAAATAGAAAGGACCCGGTGATGCCCTTGGTGATGCACGTCTGTGAGAGTTCAACCAATCCGCACTTGCGACTTTGCAAGTAGTTCCTAAAAAATCAGTGAAAGTAGCGAAGAAATTCAAAGAGGCACAAAGGATAATGACACCCATGTACCTGCCTTCCGACTTAGGCTGTAAAATACTCTGACAACTCAATGAAATGTGTGACCTTTGCTTGGACGCTGGATGGGGGAGAAAAAGCTACCAAGGTTGTTATGGGGACCCTTGGGGAGATGCGGTTCTGAGCCCCACGTGGATAATGTAGCATCGATGTTAAATTTCCTGATGTGACCCCGGCTTTGTGGATAGGGAGAACGCCCTTGCTCTTAGAAGATACCAGCTGCATATTTAAGGTTGAGGCGTCACGATGACTAATTTATACTGAAATGGTCCAGAGAAAAAAATACATATGCAGAGAGATGAAGCGTGGCAAAAATGGTAACAATCGGTGATTTGGGTAGGTGGCCTCATTGTGTTATTCTTTCAACTTGTCTGTAGGTTTGACATTTTTCAAAATAAAAAGCTGGTGGAGGAGAAAACTAATATTTACTAATTATATTTAAAATTTTAAGTCTCTCAAGAAAAAAAAAAAAAATACTCCGAGGTAGTTGACGCCGTGTGCGTGCCCTGGTGCTGACCGCGGGCTCTCGTGCCTGTGCAGACAGGGTGCCCGGCGAGCCGTGACTCATCCTTTCGGTGGTTCGGGCGCCAGTTTCTGTCTCTCCTGCCTGCCCGACGGGAATCCTTGCGAGGGTGGGGCAAGCCGGGCCTCCTTCTCGGGGCCCTCCCAGGCCACGCGCTGCGCTGGGTGCAGGGATGGACGCGCTTCCCTGAGAAGTCCCGCCCCGCTCTCGTGCCCTCGTTTCCAAGCCGGCAGCCTGGACCCTCTGCGGCACCCCAGTCCTCCTCGAAGTCACATCTTGCAGCACCCTGTGACTTTCCGAGCACGATCCACGGTGGCCCGTGGGGGCTTCTCCGTGGTGGGCTGGAGGTGGGCCCTGCTTCACGGAGTACTCGTGGCAGGTCTTCCTGGCACATCACCAGCCTGTCACTTTTGCATTAGCACGCGCTTGGCGCTGTGGTGGAGCAGAACGTGAAGTTTGCACGAATCCTAAAGCTAAACTGTGCGACGTTAAAGACACGCCCTGCCTGTGCCTGGACGGCCTGTCTGCAGGGAGCTGTGTGGCCCTGGCGGCAGGCGGCCTACCTGGGGGGTCGCTGGGAGAGTCAGGCGAGATGGCAGAGGGGCAGCCCTTGGGAAAATGCATCAGATGCCGGGGCCTGTCGCAGGGCTCACAGCTGCCCTCAGGAGAGGGGACCTGGTGGGGAGGGAAGCTAGGGCCCAGGCAGTGGGGCCAGGGCTCAAGCCCCCCGCTTAGGACCCCAGAGCCTGAGCTCCCCCATGTTGGGCCCTGGCCAACGTGGGGAACAGCCCCGCTCTCGAAGTTTCCTTCCCTCCCTCCTGCCCCTGGTTGCTCTCCTGCCCCCACCTCCCCGGCCAAGGCCCGAGCCCCTCTGGCATGTCCTCCCGAAGGTGGTGTGCGCCAGGTGCTCGGACTACCGGGCCCAGCTGAAATACGACGACAACAGGCCCAACCGCGTCTGCTTCTCCTGCTACACCTTCCTCACCGGAAACGTGCTCCCCGAGGACAAGGAGGACAAGAGGCGCGGCATCCTGGAGGTGAGGGCTGCCGTCCCCACGGTCATCGTTTGTCCTTCCATTCAGAGAATGTGTGCCCAGTGACCCCCACGTGCTGGCACTGTCCTGGGCGCCGAGGAACAAGCCTGCTGTGGTCACCCCTTTCCTGCTGCTCCCGCCTTCTCTTTCTGCCCACAGACCCCAGCCTCCTCCCCACCCACCCCTGCCCAGACAGTGCTGGGCCTGTCACCAAGCAGAAGCAGCTTTTGGCCACAGGCTCTTGCGCCCTCCTCTGTGTCCCTATCCAGTAATGGCATGGCCCCGCTGGACACTCGCTGTTCACGTCCCCATGCCCCGCCCCAGCAGTCCCAGGAGGGGAAGAGAGCTGTTGTCACTGATTCCATTTTACAGATGGGGACACTGAGGCTCCAGGTCAGGCAGAATGGAGACTCCATTCCAACTGGAAGGGACTTTGGGGGCCGGTTGGTCCCATCCCATGCAGACCCAGGCCCAGAGAAGTGACCTGCCCCAGGTCACACAGCAAGTTAGGAGCCAGCTCCTTGATCTCAGCCACGTTGTTCTTCTCTTGCCCCTGGGGCCTTGCTGAGCCACTCCCCACCGCCAGGTGCTCCCTGTGGGGCACCAGCTGTGCTCAGCCTTGCACCTCAGACACATGCCACCAGCCCAGCCCAGTGGCCACAACCCCACTGCCCGCCCTGGAATCCCCCTGTCCCTGGAGGGGGAGAAGGGCCAGCCTATCCCAGCTGAGACCAGCTCCCAGGTTCAAGCTGGTTTCTTCCACAGACACGGCCCTTTCCCATGCTCCCCATCCTTCCACGCCCACGCTGGCCACCAGGCCACAGACTGCTCCCGGCGTGCTCGGGGCCGGCCCCTTCTCAGCCCCATTCTGTCCCTGCGGCGACACAGGCTGCCAGTGCAGGTTGCTGGGGTGTGACGGCGGCGCTGCCAGTGGCCAGCTGCGTGACCTCAGGCACACGATGGGATCTCTGCACCTCAGGGACAAATTAGCACTCCTTGCAGGATCGCTGCGAGGTCAGAATCGGGGGCTGCCAAGCCCCCACACCCATGTCTGATGCCTGGCGGGTGCTCTGTTCCCTGACAGTCCCTCCTTCTGCTGTTAGAAAGGGTCTTCGGCCGGCCCCGACCACAGCCTGATGAGCAGCTTCCTGCAGCTGGTCGGGGACAAGTGGGGCAAGAGCGGCCCCCGGGGCTGGTGTGTGATCCCTCGGGATGACCCCCTGGTGCTCTATGTCTACGCTGCCCCTCAGGTAAGGCCCTGCCACCTGCCCTGCCCAGGCCTTGGCCTTCCCACGGCAGGGCTGGGGGGAGTATTGTTGGCCCCATATGTCAGATAAGGAAACTGAGGCCCAGTGAGGACATGGCACCCTCGAGTCACAGAGTTAGTGGGTTTCAGAGCTAAGCCCAGACTCCGGGTCACAGCTGCTTTGCCCTCAGGGGAGGCCTCCTCTTCCTCAGTGTCCTCCCGCCAGCCCGCCCCCTTCATGAAGCTTTGGGACGTGAGCAGTGGCATGTGGCTGTGACCTTCACGGTGGCTGTCTGGGGCGGCGGGGCTGACTGGGAGGACAGTGGCCCACCACTCTCTCCTCCCCCAGGACATGCGGGCTCACACCTCCATCCCTCTGCTGGGCTACCAGGTGACCGCCGGGCCCCAGGGGGACCCCCGGGTGTTCCAGCTGCAGCAGTCAGGCCAGCTCTACACCTTCAAGGCCGAGACCGAGGAGCTGAGCGGCCGCTGGGTGAAGGCCATGGAGCGGGCGGCCAGTGGCTGGAGCCCCGGGGAGCCCCACGATGGGGACCTGTCTGACTGAGCCATGGCCAGCCGCTGCCCTGCCCACCTCCTCCTGCTCAGCCCGGCGCCTGCCGCAGCCTGACGAGGGGGCCTCGGGCCCTGCCCCCCCAAGCTGTGCCTTTACATACCCGGTTCCAGTCACCTGTGCCCAGACCACGTGCCCTGATTGGGGATTCCGTTCCTTTTTGGGAAGGGGACAACCAAGTGTCCTAGTTTGCCCGGGACAGAGGGGGTTCCTGGGCCATGGGATGTTCAGTGCTAAAATTGGGACTGTGCCAGGTAGCCAGGACTGTCTGTCACCCCAGTGTGGTTCTCAGGAGCGCTTGTTAGTGTCACCTGGGGAACTTTTAAAAAATGCTGGTGCAAAACATATACATAAATTAGTTTAAAAATTAAAAATTACCAGTACCTGTATTGAAATACCACCAAAGGTTTCTGGTTTAATTAGTCTGGCGTGTGGGAGGCATGAGCATTTTCTAAGTGTCCACATGGATCCACGCAGCCCGGGCTCCCTGGGTGAAGAAGAAAGCAAGCAAAGACCAGGGTTTGGGCCCCTGTCCAGCGCCAGGTGTGACAGTGATAATCACAGTGAAAAATAAACATCTGGTGGGCCAGGCGCTGTGCTGCGTGTTTTCTGTGGATTATCTCATTTTACGCTCCAGAGTCATAATCTCCATTTCCCAGATGCGGCACTGACTCAGAGAGGTTTAGTAATTGGCTCAAGGTCACACAGCTAGTAGATGCCAGAGCCGGGTTTTAGCACCGTGGACCAAGGTCAAAGCTCTTTCCATAGGTCCCAGAACAACAAGCCAGCAGTGGGTGGGCGGGGGGAGGGGGAAGAAGGAGGGAAAGAGGAGGGGAAAAGTGGGAGAGGTGGAGGAGCTCCCGTGTCCCCCTCACCCCACGCATGCCCCATTGGTGGGTGAAGCTGCATTTTCATAAGGGACCACCAGGTGTGGCAGTGGTCAGCAGGCCACATCCAGTGGCCCCAGCCTGGCCGGACAGCCTCAGCTGTTCCCAGCAGGCCCAGCCATTTCTGGGCTCTGTTCTCAAAGGAGGAAGACTGGACAAGCCACAGGTCTTTGCCCCATTGCAGCCCTGACGGTTTGCCTGCCTCCAACCTGAGGCCACTCCCTCCTGCAGGGTGTTTTTTGGCTTTTGCTTTTTATACAGAGTCTCATTCTGTCACCCCCACCCCCACCCTCTCAGTGCATGGCGTCTTTGTAGCTCACTGCAACCCCAAACTGCTAGGCTCAAGCGATCCTCCTGCCTCAGCCTCCCGAGTAGCTGGGACTACAGGCACATACCAGCATGCCTGGCTAATTTTTCTATTTTTAGTAGAGACGGGTCTCTTTCTTGCTCAGGCTGGTCTCGAACTCCTGACCTCAAGCGATCTTCCCTCCTCAGCCTCCCAGAGTGCTAGGATTACAGGTGTGAACCCGGGCACCCGGCCATGTAGGATGTTTTAAAAAGCCCCCCAAAAAACCTCATAGGCAAAATCTCTTAGAGGGCCAGGCCGGCCATGAGTTCATTCCTTCATTCATTCATTCATTCAACAAATAAGGGGCATCTTCTAGGAGGCAGATGCAGTTCCTGTACTGGGGATACAGTAGTAAATGAGAAAAATTTCTGCTCTCGTGAAGTTTACATCCTCGTCAGGGAGACAATCAACAAAATAAGTAGTAAAATACAGAGCACAGCAGATGTGATAGGTGCTTAAATAGGGCCCAACCAACTGTACGTTCCTGGTTTTAACACTGAAAGTCTCAAGTCCCAGGAAACCCCTCCACTTCAGGCACATTGGGACACCTGGTCACCCTGGCAGAAGGATATTGATGTTTAAACAACGTCAATGAAAGAAGTAAGGGAGGCAGTCACGCAGATACTGGGGGAAGAGCACTCCAGGTGGCGAGGACAGCGCATGCAAAGGTCCTGCGGCAGCACCCTGCCTAGTGCATGCAAAGAACAGTGGGGAGGTCAGTGTGGCTGGAGCAGGGGATGGGGACACCATCCCCTCACACCATCACTGAGGGCAGGGGCGTAAGAGGCAGATGTGGGGGCCCTCCGACGGCTGTGAGTGAGACGGGGTTGTAGCAGGCTCCCTCCCGCTGCTTGCTGAAACAGAACAAGGGCGAGGGTGGAAGCAGTTAGGAGGCTGTCGTGACAATCCAGGTGGGAGAGGTGCTGGCTGGACCAGGGCTGGAACAGCGAAGGTGGTGAGAGGGGGTCGCATTCTGGATTTACTCTGAAGGCAGAGTGGACAGGATCCCCTTACAGAGAGAGCACGGTGGGGGCGAAGGAGAGAGGCACAGGTGACACTGAGGCCTCTGACCTGAGCACATGAGGATGGAGCTGCCACTAACCGAGTGAGAAGACAACGGATGGAGCATGCTGGGGAGCGGCAAACGTCAGAGCTCTGACGTGGACAAGACAGCTGAGGTGCCCACCATGATGGCCACGTCAAGTAGATGGCAACCTGAGCTCAGGGGGCAGGCCTGGGCTGGAGCTGTCATCCTATAGAAGGGATTTAAAGCATGAACGAGACAGGAGAAGAAGGGGTCCCAGGACCGAGCCCTATGCACCCAGCGTTCTAAAATGAGCACCCCAACATTCTAGCTGTACACCCCCACATGCTATGTGCACCCAACATTCATTCTACCTGTACACCCTTTGACCTGCAGTTATAATTCCAAGAATTTACTCCACGGAAATAGCCCAGTACGACAAGACTCATGCACAAGGTGTTCACAGTGCATTATTGACATTAATCCCCAGAATGGAAAGTGCAGAAATATCCATAAAGGAGATTCATTAAAGAAAATTATGCCCATCAAAAGGGAACTCATTAGATAAACTCTGATGAATTCATGAATGGAGAACTATGCAACCGTTTAACAAGAAGCCTTAGACCTTAACGTATTGACGCGGGAAGATGCCAGTGACAGGTTCAGTGAGTAATAGCCACGGGAGGGGTAACGTTCTCACATTCACAGTGGGCCAAGCACTGTACTGAGGCCTTGGTAGAGATTATTTCGTTTAATTCTTCCTTAGATGTTTTTAACCTGGAAGACAGATTCAAGTTGCCCTGAATATATATGCTCCCTATTTCATTTAATTCTTAATAACATCAAGAATAAATAGTATTAGGTTGGTGCAAAAGTAACTGTGGTTTTAGCATTGTTGACATTTGCCGTTTGACATTAGAATACATTCTTAAATAAATGTGGTTATGTTATACATCATTTTAATGAACATTTCTCGCTTTATTTTTTTTTTTTGGTAATGATTTATCGCTTGCTATTTATTTTATATTTATTTTAGACTATGGAAATGATGTTAGACAAAAAGCAAATTCGAGAGATTTTCTTATTCGTGTTCAAAATGGGTCAAAAAGCAGCAGAAGCTCACAACATCAACAATGCATTTGGCCCAGGAACTGCTAATGAACATACGGTGTGGTGGTGGTTCAAGAAGTTTTGCAGGCTGGGCACGGTGGCTCACGCCCGTAATCCTACAACTCTGGGAGGCCAAGGCAGGCAGATCGCTCAAGGTCAGGAGTTTGATTCCAGCCTGAGCAAGAGCGAGACCCCGTCTCTAGTAAAAATAGAAGGAAAATTAATTGGCCAACTAAAAATATATAGAAAAAATTAGCCGTGCATGGTGGCGCATGCCTGTAGTCCCAGCTACTCGGGAGGCTGAGGCGGGAGGATCGCTTGAGCCCAGGAGTTTGAGGTTGCTGTGAGCTAGGCTGACGCCACGGCACTCTAGCCCAGGCAACAGAGTGAGACTCTGTCTCAAAAATAAATAAATAAATATGAAAATAGAAAAAAGAAGTTTTGCAAAGGAGAGGAGACCCTTGAAGATGAGGAGCGCAGTGGCCGGCCCTTAGAAGTTGACAACGAGCACTCTGGGAGGCCGAGGCGGGCAGATCACTCGAGGTCAGGAGTTCAAAACCAGCCTCAGCAAGATCTAGACCCCGTCTCTACTAAAAAATAGAAAGAAATTAATTGGCCAACTAAAAATATATAGAAAAAATTAGCCGGGCATGGTGGCGCATGCCTGTAGTCCCAGCTACTCGGGAGGCTGAGGCAGAAGGATCGCTTGAGTCCAGGAGTTTGAGGTTGCTGTGAGCTAGGTTGACGCCACGGCACTCACTCTAGCCTAGGCAACAGAGTGAGACTCTGTCTCAAAAAAAAAAAAAAAAGAAAAGAAAAGAAAAGAAGATATCTGGGTGCGGTGGCTCACGCCTGTAATCCCAATACTTTGGGAGGCCGAGGCAGGAGGATCGCTTGAGATCAAGAGTTCCAGACCAGCCTGAGCAAGAGCAAGACCCCATCTCTACTAAAAATAGAAAAAATTAGCCAGGGATTGTGGCGTGCTCCTGTGGTCCCAGCTACTGGGGAGGCAGAGGCAGGAGGATCACTTAAGCCCAGGAGTTTGAGGTTGCTGTGAGCTAGGCTGATGCCACAGCACTCTAGCCTGGACGACAGAGCAAGACTGTCTTAAGAAAAAAAAAAAAGAAAGAAAGAACAACCCTCAGCCACAGCAGGAATACAGGAATAGTAACAGCTGGTGTTACTTGAGCACTTTTAAGCAACAAGCACTGTGCAAAGATCTTGACCCACATAATTCATTTAATTCTCACAACAATCATATGCGGTTGATACTATTTTTATCCCCACTTTATAGATGAGGAAACTGAGGCCCAGAGAGGTAAGGTCACCACTCAGGTTCATTGGCTCAGCCTTAACCTCCAAGCTTTTCTGGGTGACCCTCTTCCTCTTCTCTCCTCCCTCCCACCCCGAAGGTGATGCGGATGACCCTGAACACCATGACCTGGCGGCGGAGGGAGATGGTGCGCTGGCTGGTCAGCTGTGCCACGGAGATCGGTGAGAGCCCCTGGGGGACGCGCCACCCACCTCCCTGTTGTGGTTTTGTACATGCCACTGAGGGAGCCAGGCAGGCAAGAAAAGCAGCATAGATTTTTTCCCTGACTCTATCCTGTGCTCAGGGCTAGGCTGGGAGGTATTGTCAGGCTGAACAAAGGCCCAGAGGATGGCCAGGCTAATGTGGTGGGGGCCACATTAGTGTCCCACCCCAATTCCCACCTAGTCCAGCTGCCCCCCCCCCGATTTTTTAGAAAAGTGAAACAAACTTTCTGTCCAGGCCGGGTGCAGTGGCTCACGCCTGTAATCTAGCACTCTGGGAGGCCGAGGTGGGCAGCTAGCTCAAGGTCAGTAGTTCGAAACCAGCCTGAGCAAGAGTGAGACCCCGTCTCTACTAAAAAAATAGAAAGAAATTAATTGGCCAACTAAAAACATATATAGAAAAAATTAGCCGGGCATGGTGGCGCATGCCTGTGGTCCCAGCTACTCGGGAGGCTGAGGCAGAAGGATTGCTTGAGCCCAGCAGTTTGAGGTTGCTGTGAGCTAGGCTGATGCCAGGGCACTCTAGCACGGGCAACAGAGTGAGACTCTGTCTCAAAAAAAAAAAAAAAGAAAAGAAAAGAAAGAACTAGATCTCGTCTCTACAAAAAATAGAAAAATGAGCCCGGTGTGGTGTTGCCCGCCTGTAGTTCCAGCTACTTGGGAGGCTGAGGCAGGAGGATCACTTGAGCCCAGGAGTTTGAAGTTGTAGTGAGCTATGTTGATGTCACTGCACTCTAGCCCAAGTGACAAAACAAGATCTTGTCTCAAAAAAAAAAAGAAAGAAAAAGAAGAACAAAGTTTCTGTCCGGCATGGTGTAGCAGTGGGGGTAGGGGGAGGTTCAGTGGTGTCTGGGCAAATCCATGCAAACACCCCCGTCCCTCCTGAACAGTTTTCCCTGTCGCCTCCTCCAGGCCCACAAGCCCTGATGAACATCATGCAAAACTGGTACACCTTGTTCACGCCGGTGGAGGCGGCCACCATCGTGGCAGTGACAGGCACCACGCATGCCACGCTGCTGCGGCTGCAGCTGGACACGGCCCGGCGGGAGGAGCTCTGGACCTGCGCGCGCACCCTGGCCCTGCAGTGCGCCATGAAAGACCCTCAGAACTGCGCTTTGCCCGCCCTGACCCTGTGCGAGAAGAACCATGCGGCCTTCGAGGCGGCCTATCAGATCGTACTGGACGCTGCCGCCGGGGGCCTGGGCCACGCTCATCTCTTCACCGTGGCCCGCTATATGGAGCACCGGGGCCTGCCGCTGCGGGCCTACAAGCTGGCGACGCTGGCCTTGGCGCAGCTCAGCATCGCCTTCAACCAGGACAGCCACCCCGCCGTCAACGACGTGCTGTGGGCCTGCTCCCTCAGCCACTCGCTGGGCCGGCACGAGCTCTCCGCCATCGTCCCCCTCATCGTCCGAAGCATTCACTGTGCCCCGATGCTCTCCGACATCCTGCGTCGCTGGACCCTCTCGGCGCCTGGCATGGGCCCCCTGGGCGCCCGCCGGGCTGCCAAGCCATTGGGCACCGACCGGGCCCCTCTCTGCCAGCTCTTGGACGCCGCAGTAGCCGCCTACATCACCACCAGCCACTCCCGCCTCACGCACATCAGCCCGCGACACTATGGCGACTTCATCGAGTTCCTGGGCAAGGCCCGTGAGACCTTCCTCTTGGCGCCCGACGGGCACCTTCAGTTTGCCCAGTTCTTGGAGAACCTCAAACAGACCTACAAGGGCAAGAAGAAGCTCATGCTTTTGGTGCGGGAGCGCTTCGGTTGAGGGGCGGCAGGATGGTGGGAGTGGGGATCCCCTCTCCCCTGCCCCCTTGACCCCCACTCTCCATGGGGGGCCTCGGCACTGGAGGCCCATGTGGCATTTCAGTATTAAGTCAGGGAAGGAGCTCGGCTGGAGATGGGAGGCAGGGGGGTGTTGTCCTGCCACGGCCATGTGCGTGCCTAGGAGTGTGCGAGCGAGTGTGCGAGACTGTAGGAGCAGAAGCCATACCACCACCCAGGAGCCTGGAAGGGGGTGTGTGCTTGGGCAGCTGGTAGGACTCCGCCTGGGGCACCCCAAAAGCAATAGGCAAGCTCCCCCTCTCCAAACTCACTGGCTTGGGCTCCAGGAGGTGGTGGGAGGCAGGACTTCCCAGAAACTGGCCCATTAAGTCAATGTAGCAGACCCTCCACGAACCCTACCCCTGGTGGCCAGGGCACTTCTTTTAGGACATCTGAGTCCCCTGTGCCCTCCCTCCACCCCACTGCTCAGGGTCCCTAGTCTGCTGCCTCCTGGGCAGCTGCCCAGCCAGAACCAATGTCTCACCCCCAGTGAAGGATTTGAGGAGGCTTTAGGTCTCAGCCACATACCTCACCCCCCTCACCCCGTGTCTGGCCAGGACGTCCCCCTATTCCCTTGGGCACCAGGGTCCCAGGGTGGGCTGAGGAGTGGTCATCGCTGCCCCTTGCCCCACCTGCTAGTCACTGGACATGCAACTCAGGAACCGAGCAAGGCTCACACACTGCCCCTCCCAGCCTGGTGTCAGGGGACACAGGCACAAGAGAGCCAGGGACCCCCACCCCTGATGTGGAAAGGAAAGAGACCTGCTTCTTGGCATTTTCTGGCTGTCTTGTCTGTCCCTTCCTCCTCCTGTCTCCTTGCTTCACCCATTCATCTTATTCTGTGTCCATATTTCTCTGCATCTCTCTCTCTCTCTCTCTTTCTCTGTCCCAAATGCTGCCTCTCTTTGGCCACCCTTCCCTCCCCTGCCTTGGCCCAGAGGGGAGGAGGAGGGAGGGCGTCCCACTCCCCAGTCACCTCCCCACACCTTCCCCCCTCTTGTGTATTAAGGACAAAAGATCACGTCATTTTGTAACTTTTTTCTATTTATTGAACCATATATTGTATATCTGTGTTTTTTTCTCTTTTCTTTTTTTAAAGATTGAACACAGCTCTTTTTTTAAATTTTGAGACAGGGGTTCATCCCCCCCCTTACCACTTCGGGCCAGGGTCACCCTGTTTCTTCCGCATAAAAAAAAAATCTCCAGCCTCATTTCTGGGAAGGAATGGGAGAGACTTTTTGGCTTTATCCAGGGATAATTATGTGAATAATCGCAAACAGGATGGCGAGTCCTTCCGTAACCATGAGCAAGCATGGTACTGAATGCTTTACAGCTGTCATTCAATCGTCACAACAGCCTTGAGTCTGTAGGATTATCGTTTCCATTTTACAGACGAGAAAACTGAGGCTGCAAAGTTGAAAGAGACGGCTCCCAGCTAGGAAACAAGGCCGCTCCATTCAGTACCTCCCTGGGGCCACGGAGCCTGCCCCACCCCAAGCTGCAAGTCCGTGCACGGCTGTGAATGGCCACTAGGGGGTGCCCTGGCTCCGGGCACCAATATTGGGGGATTACTTGTCTCCAAACTGCTGCGCACGGGAGGCGGTGGCGGGTGCTGGGTGCAGCTGGGTACGGGAGACACCCGGACCAAAATCGGTAACGCCGGGTTTAGTTCGGCCTCGGTGGGCGGGGCCACGGCCAAGACAGGACAAGCGAGGTGGGCGTGTCTGGACGGTGAGGGGCGTGGCCAGGCGTGTCTGGGCTCTTACACCAGAGATGAGGCTCCCAGTCCCCAAATGCAACGTGGAGTCTGCGAGACGGCGGGGAGGACCTTACTTGTCTACACTTCCCTAGCTCCCCGAGAATCAGCTCCCTCGGGGCCGTCCTGCCTTCAGAGACGGACGCACGAATGGACAGACCGTCTGGGTCGCTGTCAGGGCCGGGGCAGGTGAGGACAGGGGCTCCCCGGAGTGCCGGCGCCGGCCGCTAGAGGGAGCCGCGGCGCCGCTCGGAGTCGTGGGCGGGACTTTCGCGGTGCTGGGCACGGCGATTGGCTTGTGGCCCCGCCCTCCACTCGAGGGGACCAATTGGAGGCGGTCCCACCTCCCGCCCCGCCGCGCGTGTTCCCGCAGGTATGTGCGGGCGGCCCCTGGGCTGGCGGGTGCGTTCTCCGCAGCCGCTGGAGTCCTGGGATGGTGGGGGGTGGCAAACCTCGACGGTAGCCCCTGTGGTCCCTGCCACCTCCGAATGTCGTCTTCAGGCCCCGTACTGTGCTCCTCAGCTGTCAGTTACCCACAAACGTTCCCACCAACCTGGGGCGCCACGCAGGTCCCAGTCACACCGAAATGTCCCCCCTCCGGCCTGGGGTCTCCCTCATATCACCTCGAGCCCAAGTTACCCTCTAGCATTGTCAGATAGCAGGCACCCCAAATCTTCCTCCCAGCCCTGAGTTATCCCTTAGGTCCCAGGTGCCCTCCACAAACGTCACTGGCTCAAAACCCTCAGGTCCCAGTTGTCTCCAAATGTCACCCTTCAGGCTGAAGTGTTTCCATCAGGGTGACCCCCATCTAGGTCCTTCCCAGAACAGCTCTCTCAGTCACCAGCTCTCCCAGTCACATCACTGAAAGTCAGTCTCTGCAGGGTCACCTTTCCAAGCACAGGGAAGCCTCTGGGTCCCTGTCACTAAACTGCCACTTTCCTCAGTGGGGCAGGGATGGGGTGGGGGTGGAGTCAGGAGGCTGGGGTGCCAGGACAGGCCAAACAAAAGCTGAAACTCCACGGACGAGAGGCAGGAGTGAATCACAGACCAGATCTTCAGGAATGAAGCCAGGGCAACTTTTATTTAATTGGACAACAGGCATGACACACAGCACAAACTGCCTGTCCCTCCCACCTCAAGCTTCTATCCACCCCTGCCCAGGGTAGGGAAAGGGAACAGTGGGCTGGCCCCAAAGACCTGGGGGGGCTTCACTGTGCCTCCTCAGTCTCACCCAGAAAAGAGCCCTCATCCCATGTGACTTTGAGATAGCAGACAGAGTCTTAATTCCTCCCTGTCCTGAGACCACCCGAGGAGGAGAGGATCAGCCGTTCCCAGGGCCCAAGACTGAGCAGGCCTGCCTGTGTCCTTTCTGGGTCCACATGGACCTTGTCCCCTGCCCCATGTGTAGCACGGGTGTCACTGCTCCTGCCCCCAAGTTAGGAAGCTGCAGGGCACGGGGAGATGGGGCCAGGTCAGGTCAGCCCAGCCTGATTCCGGAAGCCCAGAGTTGGCATTTAACGGTCAGGGGGGCCCAGGGCAGCTTCCTCTTGGGTAACTGGCTGCTGGGAAGGTGCAGGGCAGGGCCATGTCCCCTGCCAGGCTTGGGAGAGGAGGGGCTGAGGCTCCAGGCCCAGAGGGGACACAGCTAGCTTCCTTTTTTATGGAAGGGCTGTCTACCCACCTACCCACCTACCTGTCCACCCTGGGGCCACAGCCCAGGCTGAAGTGTGGCCATGGAGGGGGCGTCTTCAAGTGCAGAGTTAAGGAAGGGTGCCTGCAGCAGACAGCAGGGCCCAGCCAGGTCCCCCACCTCTCCCTCGAGCCCTCCCCATGTCCCTCCTCCAGACACAGGTCTGTGTCTGCATCCTCGTCTTCCCTCCCGGCATCAGCCCAGCCAGGGAAGGCAGGGGCTGCGGGCTCCAAGGGGGCTTGACTCCTGTTCCTGCTGAACTGAGCCAGTCTGCACAAATCAACTGTGTTTCAGCTCAGTAGGCACGGGAGGCAGAGCCCAGGGAGGCCGGGCAGCAGGACAGCGGGACAGGCAGTGGCAGCGGGGACAAGGCGCCACGGCGCGAGGAGGTGGGGGCCCGGGGGCGGAACTTAGCCACTGTGAACATGATTTGGTGTGGACCCTGCTCACAAGCAGCTAAGCCCTGCTCCTCAGGCCAGGCATACAGGCTTCGGGGCCTCTCTGCCACCCTGTCCCTGGGGCAGGCAGCATCCTCAGGGGCAGGCAGCATCCTCGGCGACAGAGCTCAGGGTCGGTTGGAAATCCCTGGCAATGTGATTTGTGATAGGTAGCAAATCCCATCCCCAGGAACCCCAGCCGGCCATGGCACAGGGGTGAGGGGACATCGGGCGGGGCCAGAGGCTGGCACCTGGAGGGGAGAGAGAGAGAGTAAAGGAGGTAATGAGACTTGGGGACATCTCCTGTCCAGATCCTCAGCTGCTTCCTCCCTTCCCTCCCCAGAAGCCTTCCCCCCAGGCAGCACAACTGCAGGCAGAGCTAGGCCCTGGCTGTGCCCTGGGTCCCAGCCCCAGCCCTGGAGAGACAGAGATGCCCACGGGGCCCTTTTAGGCCAAGGAGGCTGCAGGAATTTCCAAAGCCAAGTTCCCCCCTCTCGCGCCCCCCCCAGCCCTGGGCAGGCCAAACGGGGCCACAGGGAGAGGAAGCTGAGGGGGGCGGGCAGGCGGGTGAGGAAGTGATCTCACCCCAGCTGGCGCCACTTCCTAGAAGCCTGAAGGGCAGGAGGAAACCACCAGGGCCTCCCCCAGCCGTAGCCCCATCTCCTTGGTGGCCAGGACTCGAGGGCCCGCACCCCACCAGGGTGGATACCAACGGCAAGTACCCCGATCTCCCCTCCACCCCAGAGCACAGAACCCACGCTGGAAGATGCAGCCCTCTCCCTCCAAACAGCCTGAAGTTCCAAGCCCCGCTCTGCACTTTCCCAAATACCCTCTAAGCCTCAGTTTCCCCATCTGTAAAACGGAGCCAAAGCCTCTCCCACATAGCCTGGTGAGATGTCACCGAGAGCTGTGTGCCACTCAGCAAGTGCCCGGCACCAGAGCAGGCCTCGGAATTTTCAGAGCCCGGTGGAAAATGAAGACGTGGGTCCTCTGTTGGTTAATTAAGAATTTCATGACATTGACAGCTGAACGTCATTAAACCAAGCTCCAGGTCCTTCCGAGCAGGGGGGGCCCTGAGATGGCACGGGCCGCAGTAAATGGAGCCTCTCAGGATAAGAGCCCAGCAGCTAAGAGACCCCAATTCTGGAGCCAGTCCGCCTGGATCTGAAACCCCCAGCTCTGCCGCTTCCTAGCTGGGTGACTCTAGGCAAGTTGGTTAACCTCTCTGAGCCCCAGTTTCCTCATCTGCAAAACTGGAATAATAAGTATCTGCTCTGTAAGTCGTGGTGAGGGTGCCATGAGTGATACCCGTGTTCACGACAGGGATGACGCAGTCGGTACCAGGCAGAACCAGGCAGGACAACAGAAACAAGGACACCTCACACCGGTAGTACCTCAGCATCCAATGTGGTGGCACCCACCACTGGGAGATAGGAGGTGATAGATGTCTTGCTTTGTCACCCCCTGCCCCCCCCCACACACAGACACACAGCACGCACACACACACACACACACACACACAGAGCGGCCAACCTCTCCCATAGGGCCCCAGGCACAGCCCTGTCCCCTTAGGGTCTGGGGGCACCAACTGGGAGCAGCCGGGGCCCCGCAGGACGGCCAGCCTCCCCAGGCCGCCTCCGGAAGTGAGACAGCACATTCGTGTCCCAGGGACGAGAACGGGAAGGGCGGCCATTTGGCCAGGCCCGTTTCCTGTGGGGTTTCCCCTGCTCAGAGCCCAGGGCCGGGGCCAAGGCCACTCCCCATCCCCGCAGGCACAAAAGGTCTGGGTCTCAAGTGGAAGGGGTACTGCCACGCAGGTGCCCACGAGCTGGGGCCCCCTTGACCAATCATGGTGTGCCTCTTGGGCTCATGGGAGGTGGTGTCCAGGGAGGACCAAGCTCCTGGCAGCTGGAGGTGTGGGGGTTAGGGTGGGCCCTGGGCTGGGGGGGTGAAGCAGGCCCCAGGCTGCACCAGGACACCCCAGTCAGGCAATGTATGTACACGCGCGCGCCTGAGCACACCCCGCAGACAGCAAGCATGTGTGTGCGTGTGCACCAGACACACACGGGCACACGCACCGCTCCCCCCAGGCCCCATGCTCCAAGGATGAATCAGGGGCGGCTTCCGCCGGGGGCGCCACCACCACCTCCGCCCCCAAGCCTGGTCCCCAAATACTTTCCACCCTCACAGAGCAGCTGGGATCGGAAAATACCAAGGGCTGCAGGCCCCGCCCTGCCCGCCGCGCCACCCGCCCTCCCAGCCTGTCACTAACGCTTTGCCTAATGGGCCCAGACTCTCAGCAGAAGCTCCCTGGGCTGGGCCTGGAGCCAGCCGCCAACCTGGGCTGCCCAGCCAAGCCCCGACTGACCGCCAGCCCCCCGCCCCTTTGCCCCAGTCCCAGCACATCGGGACAACAACAGCCGCCCCCACGGGCAGCCCTCAGAGGCTGGCAGCAGGGTGGGGGAAACCAGGACACTGGCAAATGGGTGGGCGCTGCTGCCCACCCGGTGTTGGGGGGGGAGGCTCAGGAAGGGGTGAGTAAGTGAGGGCTGAATCACTTGTTATAAATAGGGGAACCACGAAAGTCACATCCCAGCCCCCACTGTGCCCAGCCGGTCCACACTCTAACCCCTCCTTAGACTTTAATCCCTCCCAAACTGATCACAGAATTCCCAGGGGCCCCGAACATCCACGTTGGGATCCCTTAACTGAGAGGTAGACCCACGGCCATGTCCACCTCTGCCTTCTTCTCATAGGGGTCTACTTCCCAGCGCTGGCCTAGCTTTGGGGGCCTGCTAGCCTTGAAGGCCGTCACTAGACACCTCCCTGACACCCCAACAATTCCCAGACCCAAGGTTCGGGGTTCTTGAGCTCCCCAAGGCATTCTGAGGGTGTGGGCGCCCACCCCCTGCATGGTGACCTCAGAGCTGGGCTGGGGAGGGGGTTCCAGGAGCTTGGTATGGCAGAAATAGGTTCCTTCCCAGGGCCTCACCAGCCAGGCCCCGCATCCTAGACCACCCAGCCCTGCTCTGCCCAGGGCCATAGCTCAATGACCACACCCAGGGTGGCGCCAGCTCCAGCACCCTGGGGCAAGGCGCCGCTGGAGCGTGACTCAGCCGTGCCCAGCATGGCGGCGTCCTTCTCTGCCCAGGGATTCTCACACACCCACGCCCCCTGCCCTCCACACATCCTCCCCAGGTGACCGGCCTTGGAGGCAGGATCTTCCCCAGACACACCTGTGTCCACCCAGGACACCCACCCAGCAGCAGGAGGGAAAGCGGCCGGGGCGCTCCAGAAGGGATCTGGAGTCGGGCCCCGGGACGGAGAAGGGAAGGGTACTACTTCTCTCCGCGCCATCTCCGAATGCTCCCCATTTACAGATGGGGTAACTGAGGCCCAGAGATTCAGAGCCCGGCCCAAGGTCACAAAGTTAAGTCTAAAACATGCCAGGCCTGATCCAGGCATAAACCGCATCCAAAGGGCGGAAAAAAGGGGGCAGGAAGGAGTTTTCTCAAGACCGCGCAGGGTTCCCCGTGGCATTATTCAAAGAGGACGGACTCCCCAGCCAGCCTCCCAAGGTGAAGAGCAAACTGAAAAATGCCTGAAGATGTATCAAAGCACCACCTGGATCAGGGCGAACAGGCCACCCCTGATCAGGTGCACCCCCGGGGCTGGTTACCCTGGGAGTGCAGATGGGGGGGAGCCTGCCCGGCAGCTGCGGCCTGCACAGAACATCTGGCCTCCACTTGCACCAGGCAGGGGGTGGGCACGACACGGGGGTCCCTCCCGGAGCATCCGCCTCTGCTGTCTTTCTCCAGCGACCAAGGGTCTGCGGTGAGCAAAAGGCTCCAGGGCCGGGCCAGCACAGACAGGCCCGACCCCCCTGGACACGCCCTGTCACGCATGTGCTCCTCGTGCCAGCCCTGGGCCAGCCCGGCGGCTATTTTAGGGTCCCCTCTAGGCCCACAGGCAAGGCCTGCTGGTGGGGGTCGAGAGGAGCTCCCAGAGGACATCCTGCTAGCGCAGAGGGCAAGAGATGCCCCCCTGTATGCCAGAACAGAGCTGGCACCAGGCCCCTTCCCAGGACAGTGGCATGTGCACACATGTGCCCAGGCTGGTCCAGGCAGCGTGCGTGGGCGAGCGGACAGGGTGTGTCCAACATCACTTCGCCTCCAAGCCTGGGCACCTGTCGGGTACAGCCCCTCCAGCTCGGGCTGGCACGGGCAGGACTGCCAGAGGACGCCCTTCGTGTCAGGGGTCCGGCAGACCCCAGCCTCACCCGAACACACCTCGCTTCATGGGCTGGCAGCTGGATGGGGAATGGGAAGGGGCAGGTGACAGGGAGCATGTCCGAGGCATTCAGTGGGCTGTTGGTCTGGAGCTTGGCTGGGCTGGGCAGGAAGGTCACTTAGGGCTGGGGGCTTTGGTGGCTGTCAAACTGAGTGCTCAAATGAGATGTCAGTCTGGTGCTAGGACAGAGGAGTCAGGGTTCTGTCTGGCCTGGGCCCTTTCACCTCCTCTGCCACCCAAGGGCATGGGACCCTGAGCCGCCACACGGCACCGGGCTGGTCCCAAACCTGCCCCCCTTTCCTATGCAACCTTGAATGAGCCCTTCCCTGCTGGGCCAGGATAGAGGCAGGGAGACATCCCCCAAGTCCTCGCCAGGCCCTCCCCAATAGGAGGCCTTTGCCCCACTCACTGGGTAACATGTCAAGAACTTGAACCACGATCCCCGCACCCCCATCCAAAGAACTCTGAGAGACCCCCCACCCATTCTTCCAGTCCAAAGGCCAGGTGGGGGGCACACACATGCATATCCACGCCCCCACCCCAAACCTCAAGCCCCAGCCCCAGGCGTGCCATGCCCTTCCACCGTGCGGCCAACTCCCTGCCCACCTCGACCTGCCCCCGTGGCCCTGGGACCCGCCCTCCCCACCACGTTCTCGTGAGTCTCCTGGGGGGCCTGGGTGCAGGGACGCGGCGGGCCCGCGGGGAGGGGACAGAGGCCGGGCCGCCCTTCCCCCCGCTCCGTAGGGGGCGCCCCGGGACTCCGCGGCCACTCGCACTGTGCCCGTCCTCCCGCCACCCACCGCCCCGACCAGTCCCCGGCGGCCGGGCGCGGGGCGGAGCCCTCCCCCTTGCAAAGGGCTGGGGGACCCGCCGGGCGCGCCCCCACCCGCCCACGAGCCCGGCGCGGAAAAGTTGTCGCCGCCGCCGCCGCCGTCGCGGCGCCGATCGCTCCCTGCCCCCCGCCCGGGCCCTCCCGACTTACCCGCGGGGGGAGGGGAGCCGACGCCGGGCTCCGGCCGCCGCCCCGGCCCGGCCGGGCAGACGCAGGCGGGCGGCGGGCCCGAGACCGGCGGGGGCGGCCGGCGGCCACGCTCCACCCCACTCACTGGCCGGCCCGCCGCGGGGCCGAATCGCTTTTAAAACCTTCCCCGTCTCCTCCCCCATCCCCGGGCCGGGCAGGGGGCGGGCGCGGGGCGGGGCGGGCGCCGCCGTCATGTGCCCCCGGAGCCGGCCCGCCCCCACTTTCTCGCGCCTGTCCCCCAACTCAGTCCCGTCCCCAACTCGAGCTCAACTTTCTCCCTCCTTGTCCCGGCTCTGCCTGGGCCCCAAACCTAACCCAACTTCCCTCTCTGGACCGTGAACTTGGGTCCCAGGCCTGATTTGTAAGCCAAGACTCTCCCTGCGCGGGTAGGGTGGGCGCAAGGGGTCTAACCCCCAGCCCACCTCTGGAACCCCTCGCGGCCTGAGTCCCGCCCTGCGCAGGAAGGAGCCACTCTGGAGGCCTTGAGCAGGAGGATGGCGACTGAGGGAGAGGCTGTTTGGAGATGGCTCAGGCCCAGACCCAGGGCGTACTGCCACTGTGGACCCCTCCCTGGGGAGGCTTAGGGTATTCTGGGATCCTGCCAAACAGGAATCCCCACTTCAGTCCAGTTCCACAGCACCTTCTCCAACCTTAGGAAGTCCCTCCTTTTATCCCGCCCAACTCTCTGCTGCTCCCATAGAAAAGACTTTCGGATTCCAGGCCAGGTGGTCCCTGGGTCTGGGTCCCCAGGCTTCCCAGCACCCTCCCCCAGCCACCCCGACCTCTGGGAAACTCCACAGCTCCCGGAGTATTCCTAGGAGAGAGGCCCTCCCTGCGTTCCTCCCTCTTTCTCTGTGTGCGTTTCTCTCCCTCCTCATCCTCCAGCCTCCCCTCTACCAGGAGGAACACGGCTGCATTGTTCCCCAGGACCCGGCCCTGCCTCAGGGCCTGGCCTGGTGCCCAGGTGGGGGGCCAGGAACAAAACTCAGCAAAGGAGGGGCGGGGTGCCCTCTGTGGCCAAGCCAGCCTCCTTGGGCATGTCTGCTGCCACTTTGCCCTCTCCAGGACAGGACAAAGGCTGATCGACCCCCAGCCACTACCCTTGACCACCATCATGTTGCCATGGGGGTCTGCAGCCTGCCAGACCCTTCCCAGTCTCATGTGGGCATTGCTTCTGGGGGACAATTTTTCCCTCTCCTACCGGTGACATTTCTGAAGTTGTATCATTGGGGCTGGGGGGTCTGATTTGTCGCCACTCACCTCCTGAGTAGTAAGAGAGCAGCCTCCCCTTCTGAATAACTCTGGGGGTGGGGGGGTACCCAACAGCAAGCCCAGACAGAGGACTGGAGGGACTGGTTGGACGCCTCTGTGTCACCTTGCACCCCAGAATTCCTCCAGGGTCCCTCATTTCATCAGTTCCTCTCCGACTTGGGTCTTGGCGAGATTGGGGAGAGGGAGGTGGAAGCCACAGCTAGCTACCTACCTACGGTCCATCCCATAGGGCCCGGCCCTGGGAGCTCTACGGGTCTTTCTTCCCTGTGGGGCCCAAGGGGCAGGCTGGCCCAGGCTACAGGATCTGGCAGGTTGGGGCAGGAGGGGGCAGAGCCACCCGCCCATGGGGCCCCCAGGGGAGGATTTGGAGTTGTACAGAATTCCCCAACTCAGGGTGGGGCCCAGAAGGTGGGAGCTCTCACCTCCCAGCCTCCTGAGCAGCTACAAACAAGAATGGAGTTCCCAGAGGCGGTCAGGGTTCCCCCTGTGGGGAACACACACACTTGACATCCCAGAAGAAAATGACCAAATTACACTGACAAATGCCATGCCAATTTCTCCTGTCGCCACCCCCCACAAACTGCCCCTCTAGACACTCCCGTCACGCCACAAAACAAGGCCTCTGATCCAGATCCAGATGTACCCCCTGTCCTCATTAGCCCAGTAGGACTCATATTCAGGGGTCATGCCTCCTCCACGCTGGCCTCCAGGTATACCTGTTCACCAGGGTCCTTCTGATCTAGTGGTAGCTGCTGTTCCCCTGCATGGAGCTGAGACCACCCCCAGCTCACTTAGCATCTCCCACCAAGCCTGGAGGGTCCTCCCAGAGCCCCCAGATCCCCCTACCAGGTCCCCTGACATTTGACTGCACACGCCCACCCCAGTCCTGAGCTGGCTGATTTACCCAAGGGCAGCTGGGAAGGGGAGGAGAGGGGTGAGGGGACAGAGCCAGGGTGAGACCAGGTCGTTTGGTCAAAGTGGCACATTACACGCACACCCACATGTGCGCACACATGCACCCATTTGTTCATGCTACAAACATTCACTGAGTGGCCACTATGTGTCAGGGACCAGGTCAGGAAAGGGATCCCTGAGGAGGAGGTGACATTTGAACAAAGACGTGCAGGGGCTGAGAGAGGAGCCCCCCAGGCATCTGGGGGAAGAGAGTTCCAGCCGGAGGGAACAGCCAGTGCAAAGACCTTGAGACAGGAATATGGCTGCGGGATCTGAGAAACAGCGGGAAGACGAGTTGGATGGAGGCGGGGAGAGGGGAAGAACAGAGTTTCAAGTCTTTGCTCCCCAATTTTCTAGCTGTGTGTCTTTGGTCCATTGATCACACCTCGGTTTCGTTATCTGTAAACCGGGGCTGACGCTGTGCAGTGTGCAGTGTGCACCGGGCTGAGGGGAGGCGCGGAGTCCGCAGACCTGGGTAGAAGGTGGATAAGCCCGTGCACCCAGGTCCACCAGGTACACGCAGGCCTGGGGTGGGGACCGGGTCAAAAGACCCTGACTGGCCCGGCCCGCCCACAGGTCACCCCGGCTCACATGCAGGGCTGCCTGCGGGCCCCATGGCAACGCAGCACACAGAGACATCAAACAGGCCCTGCCGAGGAAGTCCCACGTCACTGTGGTTAGGGTGACTCCTCCTAGCCCAGCTCCAGGCTGACGCTGTGATCCTCCCATGCCAGTCAGGGCCCCTGCCTCCTGTCGCCCTGGTGACCGGCTGTGTTACGGATTGCGCATGGACCCCACCACATCCCTACCCCTTACTAGGGCGCCAGCGTTCCCCACGTCCAGGGAAGGACATTCCATGATGGTCCCAGCTCACTGCTACCAACCCAATCGCCCTAGACGGTGTCTCGGGCACCCGGACTCGGCCTACCCCCCTCTGGTCCAGAGAGACAGGCAGACCCCAGGGATCTGTAGGGACCTCCGCCAGGTGCCTGAAATCCCCAGGTAAGGGTCCCAGTGGTGCTCAGGGGCGCCGGTGGGTGAGTCAGAAAGGAATGGCCCTTGGCCTGGACCAGCCCCCACCCCAGGACTGACTCACCACCCACCCAGCACCCGATGACATCAGGCCCTGACCTGGCACCAGGCCAGATTTGCCGGGGCGGGGGTGTCGCCCAAGAGGTGTCACATCTGGGTGCCTTTTCCTGTGTGGCAGACTGGGGTCTGGCAAGCTCAGGGTTAAGGAGGAGCCCTTCTGGGGGTCTCCCCCCTCATCCCACCCTCCCTTTTTCCCGGGGATTTCGGGCCCCAGCCCCTCTGACGTCACTGGGGGTTGCTAATGGCAACTGGCCGAAGTTCCCAAATAAAATTACCGCGGGCGGGTTAAGTTTCCTAGGAGGCAGCCTACGGGTAAACAATGGCGGTGGCAGGCGGGGCCGGCGAGGGGCCGTCTCCCTCTCTCACCCCCCAGCTCTGCTGGGTCCTGGGGGTCCCCGGGGAGTGGAGCAGCGTCCCCCTCCCCGCCTGGGACCCGAGAGCCCTCAGCGTGGGGGGAGGGAGGGAAGGCGAGGGGTTGGCGCACAGACGGGGGACAGCGAGGCCACGACCGGGATGAGCGGGGGATGGGGGTGAGGGGACTTGGAAGGGAGGCTGGGGCGGCGGGGAACAAAGAGGGGACCGGAGGCCTGGGGATCCACCCTCCGCGCACACACTCCGCTCCCGGCCGGCCGCCAGTCCAGCTGTGGCTGCTCCCAGCTGCCTGGCTCCCCACATCTGGCGGGCCGCGTGCTCACTTCCTGTCGCCCTGGCTGCCTGGAGGGAGGTAAAAATAACCCGCCCCTCCCCCTGCCGACGGGCGCAGACGGCGGATCCTCCCAGGCTGGAGGAGGGCGAGGCCGGGCCTCAGCCCGGACGAGGAGGCCCCCTGAAGCCGCCTCCCGGCCCTCCCACTGCCCCTGTGTCCCGGGAGGAGGGGTGGCACTGAGCCGGGCCTGCGCTAGGGTGTAGGGAGTCTGTCGCATTAGGAAGGCCCTTTCCTGGGCCACCGAAGGAGGGAACCGTAGTCCATGCACCCCCACCCCAAACCCCGCGGAGGAGCAGGGTGCAGGCTTTGACTGCTGGTGGACCGTAGCCACCTGGGTCCTAATCAAGTGTCACCCACTTGCTAACTTTATAGACAAGTTACAAGAAAAAAAGAAAAAAACTCTCTGGCCCTCAGTTTACCCATCTGTAAAATGGAAGTGATCAAAGTGCATTTGCTCAATGAGTGTTAGCTGTTATCAGTCCCCATTCCCAGGGGCCCCTGAGACATCCCTCCTCCAAGTAGGGTTAGCAGGTAAAACACAGGACACCCAGTTAAATTTGATTTTCAGATATGCAATGGATTTTTTTTTAGTATAAGTATGTCCCATGCAATATTTGGGACACAGTTATACTAAAAAAAGGATTTTTTATACCAAAAAAAAATTACTTGTTCTGTATCTGAAATTCAAATTTAACTGGATGTCCTGTATTTTTATTTGTTAAATCTGCCAACTGTATCCCCAAACCACCATCATCTCTGGCCTAAATATATTCCAACAGCCACCTCCCTGGTTCCCCAACCCCCACCCACTTCCTGGCTGAGAGAGAGACACACACGACTAAATCCAATCATGCCTCTCCTTTATCGTCCACATGGGAAGGTCCTGCCTGTTAGTCACCAACTCTTAAGCATCCTTCAGGTTCCATGGCATCGCCTCCTCCGAGAAGCCTTCCTCTCCTTCCAGCCATGACTCCCTGGCTATAGACTGTCTGGGAACCCAGTACTCACCTGTCTCCCCCACTCGGTCATTTAAGTGATTGAGCGATTTGACTCAGTCATTTGAGTCCAATGAACATTTCTTACAGGACACAAAGGTGTTCGTTCCCCAGGCAGCGGGTCACTTCCCTGACCATGGTGCTGATACCTGCTGTTTTCCCCAGTCCACAGGGGCTGGGACCCCAGGCGGCCCGTCATGCAGCCCCCTGGCAGGTACTGTGGGCGGCTCGGTGGTGGTGACTATGACAAGGTCCCAGGTAGCCCCGAGGGGAGGTGATATGATGCTGAACCCTCCCCCTGCTCTGAGCGTGGCAGTCTGCGAGGGGGGCTGGCACACCCCCCAGAGGGCACAGCCTGCAGCTTCCTGTGTCCCCAAGAAGCCCACCAGGCCCCTACCACACCCTTGCAGTGGCCCACCCACAGTCCGATGTGAACTTGACCCACATGACCTCTGCCAAGACGCCCTGCTGAGAGGGGCTTGGGAGCCCAGGTCACCCTGCCTGGGTTCAAACTTGGCCATGCTTCCTCTGGTAAAGGATGTTGCCCCTCTGTGACTCAGTTTCCCCATGTGTAAAATGGGAATACTGGTGAAACGTCGGAGGGCCATGGTGAACGTTACATTCGCTGATACACATACGTACACACGTGCGCGGAACAGGGTTTGAACACAGGACGTGCTCACTGAGTGTTAGGTACTTTTGGGGGGAATGCAGGCCGACTCCCCAAATCCCTCTAGGAAAATCGAGCCCTCGGCCGATACTCTGGCCCAGGTGCCATCCCCTGACCCTAGCACGCGCCTCAGGGAACCAGGGGTGGTCTGGATTGGGGAGAGCCGCCCTCTGTCCTCCCCACCCCCATTGGGCCGCTCCCTTAGCCCCCACCTACGCGTCCACCACGATCGCAGGCCTGATCTGAACCCCTAATTTGGGGAAGGCCACTGGCTCCCAGATCCCCGCGCAGCGCCCAGCCCCGCTGGAGGCTCGAACCCGGGTCCCCGCGGGCAGGCGGCGGCGGCGGTTGCCCGGCAACGCGCTGTTTGTTGGCGCGGGGGGCGGGGCCGGCGCGCGCGGTGACTCACAGCGGCGTGATGCGGACGGGCTCGGCGCCCGGCAGCCTGGCGGGCGGCCCGGCCCAGCCCCGGCCGGCCTCGGCGTCCGGAGGGGCCCGGCGGCGGGGGCGCCCCAGCCCCCAAGTGGGCGCCCGAGGCCCGTGGGGAAGCAGCCGAGCAGGCCCTGACTCCAGGTCTGGGTTCGAATCCCCACCCGGGGTTCCAAGCCCAGCCTCTCACTCTTGGTCTGTGAGTTCAGGGCTCCTTGCCTCAGTTTGCCCATCGGTAAAATGGAAGCGGCGTTGCTGGATGCACCTTAAGCCACCGGTGCATAAGGCAGCTGGGTGACACGCAGTGACACCAACAGGGCGGCAGGTTAGGTATGCCCCAACTCTGGGTTCAAATCTCCTACGTCTTCAGGCAAACTCTGTAACCTCGGAAAGACTCAGTTTCCCCATCTGTTAAAAGGCTGTAGCAAAAACACCGTACCGCGTGGGTGTCTTGGGGATTCCATGCATCAACAGCGAGACAGTATCTGGCACATCTCGGTACCCCTGTCCGCTGCCCCAAGAGGGGACGGGGGGTAGGCAGGAGGGCAAGGAGGTCAGGGCACGGTGAGCACCCCTGGAAGCGGGTGCAGGTCGCAGGCCCAGGGCAGGGTGGCACGACATGGCTGCAGAGGCGCCCATGCCCACACGGGAGCTGGCGGCACCTGCTGCGGGCGTGCAGGAGGGGCCTGGGCGTGAGTCACCACCCAGCAATGAGGCTTGAGTCACACAGGGCGGGGTCCCCCGGCAGCCCCCCCAGCCGCTCCCACAAAGGCCCTTTGAGAAGAGCGCCCCCCGCCCCGCCCTCTCTGGGGTGGGCTGTGCAGCCCGGCCCTGCTCGGCTGCCCCCAGGAGCCAGGCCCGGCCGGGAGGCGCCAGCCTGCTTCCGCCATGACTGTGAAAAGTCACTGTGGGCAGCCGGGCGTCCCCGGGGAGGGGGCTTCCAGGCTGCCTGAGTCACTCGGGCAGCAGTGGAGGGTCACACGCACAGGGCCCACGCACGCAGCGGGCAAATTGAGTCAGGCTGTCTGGCGGAGCGGGCAGTCCAGGACACTGGGAATCAGGCGTCGAAGAAACCCCAGAGAGAGGAGCCGGCTCTCCCGAGCTCATGAAGCTCAGGCCTCTGGCAGGATAAGACGGTGCCCCGGGCATATGTGGTGGGCTCACCACCCCTCCTGCCTGGGCCTCCCTTCCTTCCCTACCCTGGGACCTTCTCCTCACCTTAGCTGTCCCTTTTGCACTTGGTGTGAAAGTGACAACAGGCCAGGACTTGGAAGAGGCACTGAGACGAAAAAAAAAATTTTTTAAGAGACAGGGTCTCGCTCTGTTGCCCCGGCTTTTTGCAGTGGTGCAATCATAGCTCGCTGTAACCTTGAACTCCTGGACTCAAGCAATCCTCTTGCCTCAGCCTCCTGAGTAGGTGGGACTACAGGTACGTGCCACCACTCCTGGCTAATTAAAAAAAAAAAAAAAAATAGAGATGGGGTCTTGCTCTGTTGCCCAGGCTGGTTTTGAATTCCTGGCCTCAAGTGATCCTCCTGCCTCGGCCTCCCAAAGCGCTAGGATTATAGAAGTGAGCCACCACGCCTAGCCTATGGAATGAAAAATTTAAGAGAGCACCTAAAAACTTGGTGAAGATTAATTGTTTTTAATTTTTGTTTTCTTTTTTAGGCCTCAAACTCCTGGACTCAAGGGATCCTTCTGCCTCAGCCTCCTGAGTCACTCGGACTATAGACATGTGCCACCATGCCCAGCTTCAAGATTAAATATTTTCATAACAACTTTATTAAGATATGATTCACATACCATACAATTAGCCTCTTTAAAGTGCAGCAGTCCCCCCTAATCCACAGGGAAAACCATTCCAAGACCACCAGTGGATGCCTGAAGCCTCGGATAGCACTGAACGCTATATACACTATGGTCTTTCTAAACTGGCAAGCGAGATCATTCCAAAGTGACTAATAGGCTGGTGGCGCATGCAGACAGTATGGATAAGGTGGACAAAGTGATGATTCACGTTCAGGGCGGGACATAGTGGGGTTGCGGGATATTTCAACACGATTCTCAGAAGGCAAGATGTTTTAAACACATGAATTGTTTATTTCTGGAATTTTTCCATTTAATATTTTCAGACCCCAGTTGACTGTAGGTAACTGAAACTGAGGAAATCGAAACTGCAGATAAGGGGCGACTACTGTATACAATTGAATGTGTTTAGAATAGTCGCAGACTTATGCAAGCACACCACAATCAATTTTAGAACGTTTCCATCACCCCTAAAAGAAACCTCAAACCCATTAACAGTCACTCCTTCTTTCTCCCCCGACCTCCTCTGCTCCTGGCAACTTTAATCTACTTTCTTCTGTCTCTGCGCGTAAATGGAGTCATACAGCGTGACTCGTGATTGGCTTCTTTCACTTCTGAGATCATTCATGTTGCAGCAAGTACGGGTGCTTCATTCCTTTTTATTGCTAAATAATATGTACTATAGATATACCACATTTTTAAAATCTGTTCATCCATAGATAGACCTTACACTTTTTGGCTTAGATACATGACGTACTGTAACATTGGTGCACACGTTTTTGTGTGGGAGATTAAAGCATACCCTAGTGCAATAGTTTTGAAAATTGAAATTGACGTGAAAAATCCACCACGAACCAAATATCAAAATTTTCAACAAAGACAGTATCCTAGCCAGGTGGCAGTGGCTCACGCCTGTAATGCTAGCACTTTGGGAGGCTGAGGCAGGAGGATCACTTGAGGCCAGGAGTTCAAGATCAGCCTGAGCAAGAGTGAGACCCCCATCTCTACAAATAATAGAGAAATCTGCCAGGTGTGGTGGCTCGCGCCTGTAGCTACTCGGGAGGTGGCTCGCCCAGCTACTCGGGAGGCTAAGGCAGGAGGATCGATTGAGCCTGGGAGTTTGAGGTTGCTGTGAGTTGTGATGATGCCACTGCACTCCAGCCTGGGTAACAGAGTGAGAACTTGTCTCAAAAAAAGGAAAGAAAGAAGGAAGGCAGGAAGGAAGGAAGGGAGGGAGGGAGGGAGGGAGGGAAAGAGAGAGAGAGAGAGAGAGAGAGAAAGAAAGAAAAGAAAAGAAAGAAAAGAGAGAGAGAGAAAGAAAGAAAAAGAAAGACAGGATCCTATAGGGCTGGGATTAGAGACAGACGAATGAAGTGAGTCCTACAAGGGCAAAGTAGAGGTCTATCTAGAATGTGCCTTCCATTGAGGTTGCTACTGGTCACACGTGGCTATTGAGTGCCTAAAATGCAGCTAATTTGAACTGAGATGTGTAAGTATGAAATCCACATCAGATTTTGAAGACAGTACCAAAAAAAAAAAAAAAGGAATGTAAAATATCTCATTAATAATGTTGATCTGTTTATCTTGATTACATGTTGAAATGGTACAATGACACTTTTTTTATGTAGTGGCTTAAATAAACTATATTATTAAAATGAATTTCACCTGTTCCTTTTTTTTTTTTTTTTTTGAGACAGAGTCTCACTGTGTTGCCTGGGCTAGCATGCCACGGCGTCAGCCTACCTCACAGCAACCTCAAACTCCTGGTCTCAGGTGATCCTCCTGCCTCAGCCTCCTGAGTAGCTGGGACTACAGGCACGCACCACCATGCCCGACTAATTTTTTCTATATATTTTTAGTTGGCCAATTAATTTCTTTCTAGTTTTAGTAGAGACAGAGTCTCACTCAGGCTGGTTTCGAACTCCTGACCTTGAGTGATCTACCCGCCTCGGCCTCCCAGAGTGCTAAGATTACAGACATGAGCCACCACGCCAGGCCTCACCTGTTCCTTTTTATTTTTTTCTAAATGTAGCTACTGAAACATTTTTTGATGACCCATGTGGTTCACCTTGGTGGTTCACAGTGTATGTCTGTGGACACTGCCTTCGTTGCCTTCTCTCCCATTTACTTCTTAGGTGATCACACTCCTGACACCAAATTGCCAGTTGAGGCCAACTTTCTCAGTTGTCACTGTCCTTGACCTCTGTGTAGTATCTGTCACCTTTGCCTACTCCCTCCTTGGCCTTGGGACACTACATTCTCCTGGTGGCCCTCCTTCTCAATCTTCTTTGTGAGACGGCTTCCACCACTCAAATGTTGTGCTCCCTGGGCACAGCTTTGGTTGCTGCATATTGATGGCCCTATGGGAGCATCTCCTCCAGGATTTCCCATAGGTGGCTCCAACTCAGCGTGCCTCAGTGGACCCTGCCCCTCCTCCTTGGCTCCTCGCCCCTCCCATTCGGTCCACCTCTAAGACCCACCATCCCCCACCTTCTAAAGCTGTTCGTTCCCACGTGTCCCCCAGGCCCCTGCACATCAGTCCCCCAGTCCAGTGTCCTTCTGGCTGGACAGCCACACTGCTCTTCCCACCAGCCCTCTGCTTCCACCCTTGTCCCTTGTGCCATGCGCAAGGCCCCGGTGCACACGCTTAAAACTTTCCAAGGACTCTGCTATATCTTTTCTTTAAATATATATATATGTCTTTTTATTTTTAATTTTTCTTTTCTGGATGTCCCTATCCAGTCTCACTCTGTTGCCCAGGCTGGAGTGTACTGTCGTGATCATATTAATAGCTCACAGCAACCTCAAATTCCTGGGCTCAAGCGATCCTCCTGCCTCAGCCTCCTGAGTACCTCGGACTACAGGCGTGCACCACCATGCCCGGTTAATTTTGTCTTTTTTTTTTTTTTTTTAAGAGATGGTGTCTTGCTGTGTTGCCCAGGTTGGTCTTAAACTCCTGGACTCTTAAATTCAAACTCCTCACTGGCTGTCAAGGTCTGGCATGACCTCACCTCCTCAGAAACCTTCCCTGATTGCACCTCCATGCTCCAGGCTGGGCCCTGGCTCTCGGCACTGAAAATTCTTGGTTGTAACAGCTAGCTCCATAACTGTCCCCTGGCCAGTCCGTGGCAAGCAGGCTCTCTGTGTCGTTTCCCAGCATGCCGGAAATATGATAATTATCAATGCGTTGATTCCACAGATAGTCACCAAGGCCCTGCTCTGAGTGCTGCTGCCCCAGAGGAGCTGACAAGTGAGTACAGGAGACACACAAGGAAACAAAGTGTGTAGTGAAACATGTGGTGTGTTCGAAGGTGACAGGGCTATGGAAAATAAATACGGAAGGATAAAGCAAGGCAATGCAATCTGAAATAGGGCAGTCAGGGAAGCTCTCACTGAGGAGGTGATATTTGAGCAGAAAACTGAGAGTGAAGGAGAGCCCAGTCCAATGGCTCACACTTGTAATTCCAGCACGCTGGGAGGCCGAGGTGGGAGGACTGTTTGAGGTCAGGAGTTCAAGACCAGCCTGAGCAAGATCGAGACCCTGTCTCTACTAAAAACAGAAAAAATTACCGAGGTGTGGTGGCGCATGCCTGTAGTCCCACCTACTTGGGAGGCTAAGGAGGGAGGATGGCTTGAGCCCAGGAGTTGGAGGTTGCAGTGAGCTAGGATGATGCCACTGCACTCTAGCCCTGGTGACAGAGGGAGACTCTGTCTCAAAAAAAAAAAAAAATCGTGAAGGAGGGAGACTTGCAGGAATCTGGGGACACAGCAGCCTGTGCAAAAGGCCCTGGGGCCGAACTGTGCCTGGTGTATTCGAGGCCAGGTCTGAAGAGCCCTGCATGGCTGGAGCAGAAGAAACGAGGGAGAGAGTGGAGAGGGTCGGGCGGG
Organism: Cheirogaleus major; assembly: GCA_963574435.1. NCBI lineage: Eukaryota > Metazoa > Chordata > Mammalia > Primates > Cheirogaleidae > Cheirogaleus > Cheirogaleus major. The sequence continues at coordinate 46,228 of CAUYPO010013170.1, forward strand.
GAGGAGAGAGGACAGATGGCGCAGGGCCTTGTGGGCCCCGTGGAGGACTTGACTGAGAGAGGAGGGAGCCATGGAGGGTTCTGAGCAGAAGAGGGACGGGACTTGAATTGGGGTGTCCACAGACGCCCCCTGGCTGCCCTGGGGGGAACAGACTGTGGGGGGGCGAGAAGAACAGGGAGGCTGTGACTGGGACTCATCCTGGGGAGAGAGGAATGGTGGGGGCAGAACCTGCTGGGGCCCCTGAGGGGGGCAGGATTCCGATGCCTTTACAAGGGACAGTAACCAAGATTGTTAATGGATAGCATCTGTTAATAAAGGGTTTGGTCTGAGCAGCTGGGAGGATGAGCTGCCGTTTCTGGAGGTGGGCAAGATGGAGAAGCCGGTTTGCGGTGGAGGGAGTGAGCCCCCAGCCACGGCCTCATTCTGGCCTTGGCGTGTCCCTGCCCGGACGCCACTGGGGTGCGGAGAAGGGCACCCACGCCGCCTGGGCTTTGCCTCCTTGAGGCGTTCTCTGGGCTGATTCCTCAGTGTGCAAGTGGCACACACATCTGGGCCCCACGCCCTGACACATCCGTCCAGTGTCCAATGGCTGCAGCCTTGGGGGACTTTGGGAGCGGGGCCCTTGGGCTGACGGCGCTGAGAGGGGTTGCCTGGCTCACACACCCACTTGGCCCCCATGTGGGTTCCGGAGGAGACCCCCAAGGTCACAGGAGGTGGCAAGGGGCTGGAAATCTCTCAGGGAGAGATTCAGGAAGAGCAGCTGCTGCGTCACCGCCCCGGGCTCCCCCTATGAGTCAGCACTGGCAGGGGCCCCAGGAACAGGGCTGAGGGTGTTGGGGGCAGCAGTTCCCACGCCTGGAGGAACCAGGCGTCCGGGGCTGGGGCTTCCCCACTGCCCCTCCCGTCCTGTGCTGGGCTCGGGGGACATTCAGAGGAGTCTGGGGGCGAGCAGCCCACTGGGCCAGGATCCAGGCATCCTCTCTCCTGGTCTGACCCGGTTCAGGAATGCAGAGGCTGCCTGCCCGGGCCCAGCAGATGCCTTGCAGCAAGGAGACGAGCTAAACACGAAGAGGGACCTCGTGGCACTGGTGGGGACGGCAGTTCGAGGGGGCTTTATTTAAGAAGAGCTCCTTCCTTCTGGGACCTCTGCATTTTGGCCGTGGAGGTTCCAGCCTGGGGAGTCCAGGCAGAGGCCTCAACGGCGGTGCGGGAGAGGGAGCCGAGATCCCGCCAGCCTGCCCCCGCAGCTGGGAGGGCGCTGGAGTCTGCTGCCCCCTGCTGGTGGCCTCGGGGAATCTCAGCGGGCAGGACGGCGGGCAGATCCTAGAGATGGGGGGGGGCGGGGAGGAAAGGCCTCCTGCAGAAAGAACCCCAGCTCTGCCCCTTGCAAGCTGTGACTCCCTGAGCAAGTGGCAGCCCCTCTCTGAGCTTCACCTGCCCACCCATAAAAAGGACAGTATTCATTCCCTTGGCTTGCTGGAAAGTCTGCAATGATGTCAGCCCTTCCGGGATGGGGAAGGAGGGTGGAAAGTAAAGTTGGGGAGCCCTCTACCTTGGGTCCTGCTCCTCTGAATAGCGGTAATAGTCCCTTCCTCAAAGGGTTGTCCTGGTCCGGGTGGGAGATATGGCTTACACATGTCTGTGGATGGATGAATGAATGAATGAATGAATGATTGCTGTATATTCCAGAACAACCACTTCCCCCTTTTCAGTTGGAAGGAACAGGGAGCAGGGGGGCCACAGGAGCGACATCAAAGAAGCTGACCCACCCACGGAGTCCCAAGTACTATTAACTGCCATCCTCTTCCTTGCACACACACCCCACCCCCCGCCCTGGGATTGTTGGGAGGGGGATTAACCCATTTGGGAGGCATTAGGTGTAGAGTGGGGGGCTGGACGTACTAACCTCTGGGGGACCTGGGGACATCCACCCTCCTGGACCAGCTGGAGCTTGGCTTTCTGAGCTGAGACCTGAAGAAAAGTAGGAAGGTGTGGGGAAGGGGAACTGTCAGGGGGAAACTGAGGCAAGATGGAGATGAGAGGACTGAAGGGAAGGTAGGGTCAGCCAGGTGGGGAAGGGCCGTGCCCCATAAGGGTTAAGGCTTGTTGTGTGGGGAGAGTCAAGGTTTTTTCCACCACCACCCCCCCACGCTGGGGTGGGGGATAAATAAACAGAAGGAGAAATCCATCAGCTCAGCCAGAACCAATGGGAGGCCGCCTGGCGCCATGGTGTGCCCTGATGTGACCTCCCTCCACCAGCCACGGTGGCCTCCTCTCACAGGGGATACATGTGCTGGGGAGTATTTGGGGGGCTGTCCCTGTGTCCGATGATTCCTGGCGTGTGTGCTTTTGTACCTGGTGTGTGTGTCCTGGGGGGGAAACGGGGTGTGGGTTTGTGTCACTGGGGCATCGGGGAGCCCCATCCTGCTTGCAATTTGCACTTTCACCTCCTGTCTGTGGCTTGTGCACCTGGCCTGTGTGCATGTTTACACCTGACAGTCCCAGGTACACATGCCCCCATGTGTCCCTAAATTTTGTGTGGGGATCCCTGTGGCTCAGAACACCTGCGCAGTGGTGGGGGTGGTCATGTATTGGTTCTATGAATTCCAGTGTGTCTTTGCCCCTGGCCCATTTGACTATAAGTGACTGTGCATGTTTGTGTCTGTGAACTTTGTGTGTCTGTGTGTGCCCCTGTGACCGTGTACCTGGCGTGTCTTTATGGGTGTGGTTCCATGTATATGTCCATGCGCTAGGCAGGGTATTTTGTATGTGTTGGGCCTTCCAACGGCTGTGTGCATTGTGTGCAGGGGCTGTGTCTTGGCTCTGTGTGTAACCCTGTGTGTCTGTGCATCTTGTGTAAGCTGTGTGTGTCCTTGGGCTTGTTTGTGTCTGTGTATATTTCAGTTCTAAAGACATTTGCTCCTGTCCTAGATGTGGTGTGTCTGTGTATCTTGCCTGTGTCTGGTGCCCCCAGGTGTCCCCATGTGTGTAGGCTGGCTTTAAGGCCATCCCCGTGCAGCCTGGCACGCCTGCACGTCCCGCCACCCCCTCCCGTGGGTGTGTGTCTCGCAGCCCCCTGCACGCCCTTCCCTGTGTCTGTGGTCCGCGTGCCTTTGTGCGCGTGTGCTCCCCCTGCGCCTTTGAGGTCTGCGTGCGTCTGGGTCCCTGCGTGTGCCCGCCCGCGCCCCCGTGTCCTCGTGTCCCTCGCGCGGGGGCCCAGGAGCTGCGTCCTGGAGACCCGTGGACATCCCCGCCTGCGTGCGCCGGGCCTGGCGGGAGGCCTCGGGGCGCGCACGGCCGCGGCTGGACCCACCGCCCGGCGCGGCGCGGGGAGGAAGGAGGGGGTGGCGGCGGCGGGGAGCGCGGGCACGTCACCGAGACAGACAGGCGGGCGGGCGGGAGGCGGCGGCCACGGGTTCGAACCGGCGCCGGAGCCCCGCGGCCCCCTCCCCCCAGCCCCCCTCGCCCAAGGCCTGGGGAGCCCCCGCCCGGCCCCCGAGCCGCCGAAATGCAATTTCCCGTGCAGGCGCCGCGGCTCGGGGGCTTTTCCGGGCGGGTTTTGGAAAGAAGAGGGGAAATGCGGCGGCGGCCCAAAACGAGGTGAGCGCGGGGCGCGGGGCGGGCCGGGGGCGCCGGGGGCACGGGCGGGGCGGGGGCCGCCCGCGGGGCGGGGGTGCGGCGGGGCGGGGCGCAGCGGGGCGGGACGCGGCTGCAGCCCCCTCGCGCACCTGCTCGCGGCCCGGGGGCGGGCGCCCCGGCCTCTGCGGCCCGGCCCTCCATTGTTGCTGCGGCTGGGGAAGGGGGGCGGGGAGGCCCCGGCGGAACCGCCGCGACTCGCCTTCCCGGAGAAGGGGCGCCGGGAGGGTCAGACCCTCCAAAGAGGACAGGCCCCCAAGTCCCCGAGCCGGGGCCGCCAGGGGAGGGCGGGCCGAGATGTCCCCGCGGGGCGGGGACGCACGATGCGAGCGTGGGGGCAGCAGTGTCCCGGCTTCCCCGACACCTGACCGCGGGGAGGCCACGGGCCGGGGCGGCGGCGAGCTTTGTTCTTGGAGGGCGCAGAGCGGATGGGGCCCTCGGCAACCTGGCGCTGGGAGAGGCTCCGGCTCGGCGCGCGCGTTCGCGAAGGCGCCTCCGGCCAAGTTCATGGGCGCTCGGGCCTGCGCTGCCCCTGCGGAGACCGATCCCGGCCGGGGCTCCGCTCGGGCCTGGCTGCGGCCGGGCCGGGTTAGGGGGCTGCTGCAGCGGCGCCGCCTGCGGGAGCCCTGGCGCCCTCCGCGGGCCGCCTGCTGGCCTGTCGTTACCGGTGGTGGCCGCGGGGTGTTTACTGGGGCCAAGGGTTGCTAACAGGAACCCGCCCTCCAAAACTGGCCATAAAAAGGAAAAATGGCCCTGAATCCCACTGCCTGGGATCCCTTTTAAAGCGACAGGGCACCTTTCACAGAGACCTCGCCCTGGAGGGCATGCTGGGGGTGGGGAGATGGAGAAGACACCTCATTGGCTGATAGGGGCTGAGAAGTCCCCCCCCCCGCCGCCCCACAGGGTTGTCCTCCCCCATTTCCTCCCCCCCCCATCCCTCTAGACTGCTCAGACACATTTACAGAGCCGGAATTAGAGATTCTGAAGTCCTTGATGAAGACCCCAAAAGTCACACACTGTACACAGACATACATCCTTCCCATTAATACATCACCCAAAGTAACGCTGACACACACGGACACACGGTCACTCACGATAACATTGCCACGTGCGCACACATCACCCACATGGGGCCTCGGCTGATGCCCACTGGCACGGTGCCACACTGAAGAGTGCAGCCACCACCAATAGTGGCCACAACACAGACACAGCCTTGCACATGCCACCAATACACAGACACATGGATGCTTACCCACAGACTGTCACCCACAGTAAAAGTGACAACCACAGATCTGTAAGGACCTGACACAGGCACACGCAGACGTCATTAACCACAGTAACTGGGTCACACACACAGAGACATCCATGTGCCCTCCCGGGCAAGGACGGACCCGCACGCACACAGCCACCCACACCGATGGCACAAGGCCTGACACTGACATCTGACATTAGGTCACAGCAATCTTGACACACTGACTCCCCAAAACAGCCACACGTGCTGACACATAGTTGCCCACAGTGATATGGAACCCCCTCCACACTTACAACAGTCACCCATAAACAGATAGGGACACCTGAATGTTCATATACCCACAGTCACCTACCCTGAGACTTGCTTACACCCCCAGACACCTGCACACCTACGATAACACTGACACAGAGACACAGTAACACGTGCACACACGCTGGCACACATGGACCCAAAAAGAAATGACACCAGACGGAGCAATCTCCAGTCACCTGGATGTCCTCAAACCCAGTACTGGTTTACTTGGACCAGGCAGTGTTGCAGCACTGGGGATATATCGGTGAACAAGAGCAAAATCCCTGCCCTCCCAGCACTGGCATTTTAGTAGGGGCTGGGGACAAACACCATAATCGGATGATACACAGACTATAGTCACCCACAGTGACACCAGCACACACCAGACACCCACGTACACTGGTTCACCCATTGACCTGCAGTTGCGCACTATTAGCCGGACACACACCCGTGGTAACGCTGACATCCACACAGAAACAGAAGCCCACGGGAACTCACACACCCCCAAAACAGGTAGAGAGAGCCACCCACCATAGCACACACCCACCTGGACTTACACACACCCAGAGAACCCCCCAAACAGCCCAGCAGAGTAGCTTGGACGGGACCCCCCCATGAACAGACACACAGGAAGAAGCTGCAAGATTCTTGCAGACAGAGCCCACTGTGACCGGACCCAGGTCGCCCGGCACCATAAGCCTCAGAAGTGTCTGCATTTCCCAAAAACTCGGCCCCTCCATAGCCCCCAACCCAGGAGCCTTCTCGCCTCCCCCAGCCCTGGCCCCACATCCTGTGGGCCAGGGAAGGAAGTTCCGGCTCCCGGCCCACCACCACCCACAGGTTGGGTGGGACAGAGGAGCCCCTTGTCTGAGGACCCCGGCATGAAAGACTCCAGCAGCTGGAGCGGAAGCTGGGGAGATGCCTGCGGAAGGCGGGGTGGGAACCTGAGAGCCCACACAGGTGTCAGTGAAATGAGGAACCCCTGCCCGCCAGTCTAGACAGCCTGGGCCATCCACGCGACCCCACGGAGACCCCGCAGGGCTCTCGCTGTCGCTGCACACCCCCATAACGGGCTCTTTGTCTGGGCCTGACATCCGACAACACTGCCTCCCCCCGCCCCGTGTCCCCCTCACCCAGGCCCATGGGCACACACAACGGCAAATGCATGGGGACATATGCACACTGGGACACATTGGGGACATACACACATAAGGGTATGTACAGAGGGACACATACACACAGGGACGCAGAAGGGCACATGTAAAGGAACACATGTGGATGTACATACAGAAACAGGCACAGGGACACACAGACACACGGGCACACAGGCCACCAGACGCCCCCTGGGAGCATGGAGAGTCTGACCTGGAAACCTCCTACCCCTTGTTCTTCAACTTGACGGCGGAGCGGCCTCCATCCGTGGCTTACCATCTGGCTCCGGTGGGACCTCTCACCTCCGACCCTGACCCCCAGACCTGGGCCAGCTGCCCTACCTTCCTGGCGGTCAGAGTGGGGGTGGGGGCAGGGCTGTAGGTCAGCGTGGCTTCTGGAGGGCTGCCCTCCTACCCCATCACCCACAGCCCCTGTCCGGACAGACCCTCCCAGCTGCAGAGGGGTGGGCTGGGGTGGGGTGCTGGGACGAAGGATGAAGAGGTCTCCTGAAAGACACGCCCTCCTGCACCAGGGCTCGGGGCTGGGAGTGGGAGAAGACAGCCCCCCACCTCCCACCCTGAGGGACTTCAGAATCAGAAGAGCCACTGACCAGGGGCCCCATGAGCCCCCCAGAAGGCCCCAGCAACAGCCAGCCCCCCCCCGCCCCCCCCCCTGCCAGGCCCAGGTCCAGACAGTGAGCTGCAGACAGACAGGAGGGGCGGGGCTGCCAACACCCTCAGGGCTGTCCACCCAGCCAAGGGCCAGCCCCTGCTGGGCAGAGGGGACAGTCTCCAGTCACAGAGGGGAGATGGGGTGTAAAGGGCCGGACGCACAAACAGGCAGATGCAGACAGTCGGAGACAGGCGCACACGCAGGGCAGGAGACCCAGAACCAATACAGGCGCGTGAGGGGCACAGTCAGGCCCAGATAGGCGACCAGGGCTGACAAAGAGACAGGCGGACCCAGACACAGAGGGCGGGAAGCCTGCGCCGACCACAAGCAGACAAAGGGAGACAGTCAGACCCCGTCCCCTCCCCTTGGCTCAAGCCCCGCCCTCTTGCCCCAGCCCTGCCTTCCTCCCTGCCCAGATGAGAACCCCCCTCCCCAAAGCGTGCCTTCTTGTGTCTTGGGGATAGACCTTACAGGGCGCCCCCTCCTTGGCAGGTCAAGGCCAAAACCCTCGGAGAGAGCGGAGAGGACACACGGAAGACGTGTCTGGGGACACCCCCCACCCCTGCCAGTGGGGCCAGAAGGTCTCATGCCTAATGCCCCTGGCAGCCTCCTTACAGCAGCAAAGCTCCCGAGGAACCGCTGAACTCTCAGAGCCTCAACTTTCCCATCGATAAAATGGACATCTCAGTAACAGGGCGATGTCTGTAAACTGTCACCGTCGTCGTCGTCGTAAAGATAACCCAACTGCGCCCAACTCACCCTCCTCCCTTCTGGGCATTGGAGCCGCGATCTTGTTCTCCCTGGGGAGGACCTGAATACTTTGAGGGGGGCGCATAAGGAGAAGCAGCCCCGATACCCCCACACCTGGACGGGAGCCTGCTGGCCCCGGTGGGGAAGGGCGCCCGCCGCGAGCTCGGGACTGGGGGTGCAACGTGGCTGCGTGAGGGAGACCTCCGCCCTGGCCGAGAGGGCGGCCTGGGTGTGGGGAGGGCGTTGGGGGCTTTCATGAGAGCGAATCTCGCTGGGATCTGGCTCCAAGGGGGAGCCTAGATAGTTCGGTTTGGGGGAGGGCCCGGTCGGGGTGGACCTTGGGTGGACTGGGCTCCAAGGGGGCAGCCTTGGGGACCCCTTAGGGACGCAGTGCCTGGGGCTCTGAGAAGCAGGCCTTGGGGCAGGACCTCTGGGGGCGGGGCTCTGTGGCCTGGGCGCTCCCAGAGCGGCCACCTGGGACGCCAGAAAGGGTGGGCTCTGGGGACGGAGCCCAGAGGCGGGCCATATGGGAGGTGGGCTCTTTGAGCGCCCGCTCTGGGAGCGGGTTTTATGGGGGTCGAGTTTGGGGGCGTGCTTTGGAGAGAGTGTCCTAGGGACAGCTAGTAAGTGACTGGGCTCTAAGGGGCGGGTCTAGGGTAGGGGTGGCGCAGGCTCTGGTGGAGCCCTGGGGGGATGCGCGGGGTCGTCCGCCTCCGCCGCCGAGGGCTATAGTGGGGTTCACCCAAGCTCACTTAGGGGTCCTTGATCCGCCTCGGGATTATGCCGCGAAGTTTCTGTGGGGCTCGATATTCCCCTCGGTGAAATGGCAGGGCCGGAAAATGTGAAGGCTCCTTCTTCCCAGGCGGTCTTCGGGGTCCCCAGACCCAGGTGGGGTGGGGGTCGCGCTCCCCTTTTCCTGGTCACTGCTTGAGCACTTGGGGGGAGTAGCTGCAGGCCTGGACCTGGGGACGCCCGAGAGGAGCGAGGAGCGGCGAGAGAGGGGGCGCCGAACTCCGCGTGATCGCGCGCTTGCGCGCTGGCTCCCGACGGCTCCCAGTTCAGGTGCTGTGAGACCCCGCAGGCAGTGGCCTCCTCCCTGTCCAGCGGGACCCCCGCACTTGCAAAGTGGGCTGACGACCCCTGGGGGGCTGTTGTGAATCATAAACAATGTGCCCGGAACACGGCGAGGCTCTGGGAAGGTATTACATTGTATTAAAATGACTTGTTTATCTCTATGTTGCATCAGTGCCCCCGGCGGCCAGACTTCCCGGGGCCACTTCTTGGAATCCATCCTCCTCCTCCACCTCTTGCTATAGCAGTGCCCTTTGGCCTCAGTCTCCCCAGTTGCCGAATGGGGGTAATACGCACCCCCAGGGCTGTCTTGAGGGTTGCCTGAGTAAACTTCAGGGCGCTGCTACTTCTGTGCAGCAAAGGCAGCATACATATTTACTGTTTATTAATATATTCGCCTTGTGTTTTTCCCAGATCTAGGAATAGACATTTGGCACCACCTAATCATTGTTTGCTGACTTAATGAAAGCCAGTGGAACCCTTAACTCCCTTTTCTGCTACCCCATCACCTTCTCCGGTTCCCTCCTCCTCCCCCACCCCAAACTCCAGGTCCCCGAGATCTGCCAAGGGTTTGGGGGAACATTCAACCTGTCGGTGAGTTTGGGCAGCTCAGGCAAACCATCGACCGTTGAGTGGACCCCGAGGCCTGGAACTGCCGTCCTGTCCTCTCGTCCTTCCAGCTGTGACCCCCCCAACCTTCCAGATCTGGGGGGGCCGGGGAAGCCCCTGATCCAGCCTGAGCACCTCCTCTCCCTTAGGCCACAGCGAAGGTCACAATCAACATTCATTGTTGTCGGTGGGTTGTGAGGACGGAGGCCAGACCCACCGGGGGATGAATGTCACTGTGGCTGGGCCAGACACGGCCTAAGGGGGATGGGAAGGGAGTGAGGACCAACCCGCCCCCTAAAATCACTCAGCCTGTTCCTTGCCCTGATGCCAGACACTCTCGGCCCCTTGGGGAGGAGGCTGGTGTCTGGGATCTTGATGGTCGCAGATTGGATTTGGGGCATAAATCCTGGAGGTGGGGGTGGGGAAATCAGAGGCTGGGGGCCGGTCAATTCTGCTTCCCAGAGAGCTCAGTGGAGGTTTCTTAGATGGCTGGGTGGCTGGGTGGGTGGATGGTTGGGGTGTGTGAGCAGAACCAACCTCTTCTCAGTGTCCAAGTCCTGGCCCAGCTTTGTATCCTCCTAGCTGGGTGTCCCCAGACCCTTGCTCTCCCCACATCTTGGTGCTACTAGATCCTTCCAGCTAGGAGTCAGCTGGGTGACTCCTGGGCACACCCACCCTTTTGAGAGTGAGCTGAGATCTCATTTGAGGGGAGTTGGGGGGAAGCAAAGAGCTGCAAGTGCTGGGGGTCCCATCTGCTCTCCCCTACCCCCTCCTCCAGAGTGTTTTTGTCTCCCCCGCCCCCAGGGGTCTGCTACTGCCCCAGCACCCAGCCTCAGGGGGCTCTGGTAACTGGGAGGAGGAGGCAGAGTTTGAGCTTATCTTTATACATAACCTAAAGGACCAGTGACTTCAAACCTCAATTTGCTCATCCATTAAATGGGAGTTCCACTGAGACAATGGATGTGAAAACTCCCCAGGGAGGCCTGAGCTAGGGAGGGTGGTCTTTGTCACTTGGCCCTTGAGCCAGGGGCTACCCTCCTTCCAGAGACAGTTGGAGCATCAGCATACCCCCCCCCCATCAAAGAGCCCAGGGACACCTGGCCCCTCCCCAGCCCAAAGCAGGAAGAAAGAAGTTACTTAGTTACTGGTCACTTCAGTGCTAGTCTTTGGGGGAGGTGTTCCCAAGCCATCTACCCACCCCCAGTGGGGCTGGAGGGGGTGGCCTCCTATAAGGAGGGGGAGGCAGGGTAGCCCCCAGTGCTCTGGGGGTGTTGGGGTGTATGGCACTACATCTCCAGGTGCCCCTTGCAGCCTCTGCCCTGCTGTCCCCCGGCCCACCCGGAGACTATGAATCCCCTTGGCAGGTGCATTAACGGGGCACCCCCCACAATAAGGAACCTCCCACAGCCCGCTCCTCCCCCTTCACACCCCCTTGGAGGTAAAAGGAGGGAATAGACAGCCCAGACTCCCCGGCTCCAGAGAGGGGAAGGGAGGGGCAGTGGGGCAGGGGCAGAGGAAGGAGCTTGGGGCTGGCAGGGTTTCTTCTCTCTGCCCCTCTGCCTGGCACCTGTGGCCCAGCTATGGGGACCTTTGACCTGTGGACTGATTACTTCGGTTTGGCACGCCTGGTTGGGGCTCTGCGTGGGGAAGAGGAGCCCGAGACCAGGCTGGACCCCCAGCCAGAGCCAACGCCGAGCCCAGAGGGTCAGGAGCCCAGCCCAGAGTCATCGCCAGCCCCTGAACGCCTGTGCTCCTTCTGCAAACACAACGGCGAGTCCCGGGCCATCTACCAGTCCCACGTACTGAAGGACGAGGCGGGCAGGGTGCTGTGCCCCATCCTGCGTGACTACGTGTGCCCCCAGTGCGGGGCCACGCGTGAGCGTGCCCATACCCGGCGCTTCTGCCCGCTCACCGGCCAGGGCTACACCTCCGTCTACAGCTACACCACCCGAAACTCGGCGGGCAAGAGGCTGGTCCGGCCTGAAAAGGCGAAGACGCAGGACACCGGCCACCGCCGCGGAGGAGGAGCGGCAGGAGCAGGTGCCTGCACAGGTGGCGGGAATCTGCTGTGGAGGGGACTCTGTCCCAGGCCTTACCAGCATCCACCTCTGAGGGTTTGGGGGAGATCATCTGCGTAGAGAGCTTAGAACGGCATTCTAGAAGTGTTGCCAGGGTGGGGAACTGGGACCAAGGTTTGCTGTGTGATCTTGGGCAAGTCGCTTTCCTTCTCTGGGCCCACGGGGAAAATGCCGCCCTTTCCCAGGTATGGGGTGGTCTGGCAGGGAGACCCTGGGGCAGGTACAGCAGGCATTCCAGTTCTGCTTGGCAATTAGGAGCTGTGTGGCCTGAGGTAAGTTACTCAGCCTCTCTGACCCTGGATCCACCATGTGTTCACTCATTTGCCAGTTTGCATGCCCGGCAGTGGACAAGGTGGATGGGAGGGGCAGTTAAAACACAGGGTGCCGAGTGCTTAGTGAGTGGGTCTAGAGGAAGCACCTGACTCAGGTGAGGGTGTCCTGCAAGAAGTGACTTCTGGTAGCCTAATTCAATTCTTTGGAGGGCTGGGAAGTGTGGCTTTTAGGCATTGGGGCTTGTTCAGGATCTTATTGAAGTTCAGGGTGTCTGGGGTTACGGAGTGTGTGCTCGTACGATGGAGGAGAGATGTCAGATTTCAGGGGACAGCTAGAGTCCTTGTGGTCCTCGTGGGGTCACTTAAAAGTTTGGACTCGGGCACAGGACGAGACCAGGTCTGCGTGCGACAGTGAGCTAGACCATGGTTAACTGGGCTGCAGTGGCCCTCCAGGCAGAGATGTCCAAGGCAGTGAGGAGAGAGGAACAGTAGGTCGAACAGGTGCACCCTGTTTTGAATTTGCTGTGTGGGGGGTCAGCTCAACAGGACAGCTGGGGCTGAAGCTTAGGACAGAGCTGTACCCAGGAGGCCTGAGCAGGCAGGCTCTCTTTAGACTGCATGTCTGGTTCTTCAAATGCAGGCTCCCACCCCCAGGTGTGGGCGAGGCCAGGGCATCTGCATTTCTAACCTGCTCCTTACCTGGGGCTGAAATGGCAGGAGTTACTATCCTAGATGCAAAAGACCTCAGTTCCCGTGGGGGGTTTTTTGTTTTTTGAGACAGAGTCTCACTCTCTTGCCTGAGTTAGAGTGCCGTGGCATCAGCTTAGCTCACAGCAACCTCAAACTCCTGGCTCAAATGATCCACAATCCTCCTGTCTCAGCCTCCTGAGTAGCTGGGACTACAGGCATGTGCCACCATGCCCGGCTAATTTTTTCTATATATTTTTAGTTGGCCATTTAATTTATTTGTATTTTTAGTAGAGACGGGGTCTCGCTCTTGCTCTTGCTCAGGCTGGTCTTGAACTCCTGACCTTGAGCCATCCTCCCGCCTCAGCCTCCCAGAGTGCTAGGATTACAGGCGTGAGCCACCGTGCCCGGCCTCTCCTGTGGGGTTTTAAAAGAGAAACCCGTTCTAGCAACTTTAATGGCCTTCAAGGAAGTCAGCCAGCGGGGGCGGCAGGTCTGACTCGGCGCGTTTGGGAGGCTTTGTCTTGGGCTCTGGGTCCCACACGGGCCAGGAATGTCACCGGCTGCTATCTTAGGAGCAGCCCCTAGGTGGCGCCAGAGCCCCGGCAGCCGTGTGGACTGAACCCAGAGTTCTCCGGGAGGACGGGTCGGTGCCCGTCATTAAGTGCTTCTCTCCCTACCCCTCTGCTTTCACATCCAGGTTCCAAAGGTGGCGGGAAGTCCGGACCATCGCCCTCTTCCTGCTGCCAGTCCACTTCCACCTAGGAGGCCGCCTTCCCCGGGGACCTGGACCCAGGCGCGGCGGCGGAGGCAGGATTTCCGGGAAGATCTACCCCATGAGGACCCACCCCTAGACCTTTCCTTGTGTGTGTTGGGGGGATGGTGGCTGTTTGGGGCTGGCCAGGGAACACCCCCCTTCCCCTCCCCACCCCTGTAAGGAGCCAGTTCTCAGGCACCACACCCTCCCTGCCAAGCTGACAGCCCAGTGACAGTCTATGCTGCTCACAGCTGTCATCTCCGCCAATGCCGGGGCACCCAGTCAGCGCTCAATAAATGCTTATGAATGGATCAGCCAATGTCCGAAAAGGCCCGGTCTTGGGACAAGGTCGTGTGAACCTTGCAAGGACAGTCCTATACATGGACCTCCTTCCCCCACCCCCACGGATGTTTGAATTTCGGTTCACCCCAGGGTGTAGGGAAGCTGCCTTGTGCCAAGAAACAGGAGTGGGCGCCACGGGACAGCTGTTGGTTCCAAGAGGCCACCCAGCCCGGCCCCTCTGAACACACCACTTGGGGCCAGGTCAGCATCGTGATGCCCTTTCTGCAGACATCGCAGCCACCCCTGCGTGTTGACACACAGAGACTGGCAAACTCTCTCCACCCACTCTCTAGCCCTGCACTGGGGGTGGGGGCTTGATTTGAGGGGGAAATTGAGGGACAGTTAGGCTGAGCCTTTCCCCAGCTTCTTCACTGAGGAGCCCCTGGGTGTTTATGTCACTGGATGCTCCAGTGCCTAGGAGCCAAGTGCCAGGCAGCCCAGGACAAGGAGGGGACACATGGGGGGCAGCGTGGGACTATGTCCTGAGGGATTGGATTGGGCAGGAGCTCAAGAGGGATGGGACCTTGTTCTGGGAGGGGGGGCGCTTTCCCCCCCACTCGGGGAAATCCCCCCTCCCCTGCCTGCTTCCTCTACCTCCAGACCCCGTCCCGCTGGGGCAGTGGGTGGTGATGGCCTCAACTGGCCCCAGGGCCTGGGCTCCAGCCCACTCGGCCTCCCAGGGCTGGGTAGGGGAGCAGGAATTGGACTTCGTGGGTCCCCCTCTGCCTGGGGATGGGAGCTACTACCAGTCCTTGAGGAGGGCCTGCCACCCAGACCTGGAGGGGAGGAGGAAGGGGTAGGAAGGAAACACAGAAAGACCCCAGTGGCCCCAAGGGTCTGTGACTCGAGTTGGGTGGGGCACAGCTCCCTGCCACCCGTCAGCTATATGCAAACTGCTGACTGCATAGGTCAGAGCAGCTGGGGCGTGGCCTGTCTGGCTGTCCTTCTGCATTTCGTCCCTTTGGCATAAATGGGGGGGGGGCACTGCCTTGGCCAGGAGCAGGAGCCACAGGCAGAGCCACTAATGACATCTCGGGTCTGGTCAGCCTTGCAGTGAGCGATTTCAGAGACACGGGTTTCTGAGAGCTGGGGAGGACGGCACCTGGCACTGTGTGTGCCCTGAGCTGTGTCACCTCCCAGAATCCCCGCCTTCCTGGCCGGGCGCCTGGAAGCAGCTTGTCCCGTGGAGGTCGGGCCAGGCCATCTGAGTGCTGGACTCAAACTCTCCCGCTGGGTGGTCACCCATGGCGTCTCAGTGGGCTTCTTGCTCCACAGACACCTGGTGTGTGCTCGAGTGCGCGCACAGGCATGCGCGCACAGATGTGCATGTGCAGACACAGTGCCGGCTCCTGGACGCAGACTCGCCCAGCGGGCCTTCCCAGGGAGGCCTAGTGACACTCCAGGAGAAAGAAATGGTCGGAGAGGTTTGGGCGGGACATTGAATGTCTCAACCCAAACAACAGGTCAGGGAGCCTCATGACATCATTTATTACTGGTCTTCCCAGAAGAACTAAAATGAAAATGGGGAGAACATGACAAAGGAGCCCTTTTCTACTTAGAAGAGACACAAATTCTGAACCTTCCATAACCTTGGCTCAGGGGCCACCTGGAGCGGGAGCGGCTGCGGCTGTGGGGGTACACGGGCTCCCTCCCCCTGTGCCAGGCTGGCGGGGGCAGGACCCAGCCTCCTGTGTGTAGCTCGTGCAAGGCTGACTGCCAGGTTGGCTGAGGGGAGGTTACCAGGCCACTAGGACCCCCTGGGCATCTTGGAGGGGAAACAAAACACCAGGTGGCCCACGAGCACGGGCTGGGATGCAGAGGGAAACACTCGTGCGCACGTGCGCACACCCACACACAGGCCTCGCTGTCCAGGTCCCTGGGAAGCAGCCTACAAGTCCCTCCAGGGTTGTTCCCCCCGGGGGACACTCGTGGCCCCCTTGGAGGAGTAGGGCAGGGGTCCTTTCCCTGTCGGCTTTGCCTTGCGGTAGCTGAGGCGCTTGAAGGCTTCCAGGTCGCGGTGGGTGCTCATGATGAGCCGGCTGCGGCGGAGAAGGGCAGGGCTGTGAGGGGCTCCACGGTCTCTGCATGTGATGGAGGCCGCCCCTCACAGAGAGCGGGTTCGCACGTCTGGGCTGCTCACGCGCGTGCACACAGCCAGAAGTGGCCTGTGGCAGAGCAGGCTGGGACGGCCCCTCTGCCACCCTAACAGCTCTGCGCGGATGGTCTACGCACAAGGGCGCAGCTGCAGTGGAGGCCCAGCCCTGGTTTGCGCCTCAGTCTCTCCCTGCCCCGCCGGGCCCTCCCACGACCCTGTCCCCTCCGCCCATCCCCTGTGGGTCCAGCCCAGCCCTTACTTCAGGTTGGACAGCTCGACGACGAGGCCACGCACAACGTCTGTGGCGTCCTCCATCCCGGAGGCCTCACAGGCCTGGATCCCCACATGGGTCCTGGCAGGAAGAGAAGGAAGTCGAGGCGAGGGGTTTTCCCTGGGCCTCAGGCCATCTTCTGTTCCGGATGTCCAGCCTGCCCTTCTCTGGTCATCAGCAGAGCCCTGGCAGCCCAGCCCCCAAGCTCTACTCGCAATCCAACCACTTCTGACCGTTGCCACCACCTCCTCCGGGTCCCAGCTCCTCACCCTCCAGCCTGCCTGCCACACAGCACCGGGGGCTGTGACAGTGGACACCTGGCCCAGCTACAGTCCCTCCTGAGGCTCTGCACCCCCTCAGATGTGGGACGGCAAGAGTGGTGGCCTCCCTGGCTGGGCAGCGGTTGCCCTCCCTAAAGCCACCGCAGCCCAGGCTTGGCCGCACCTTCAGGGCTGTCAGGAGGAAAACTCGGGTCCTACTGCACCTGCCTGTGGCCCCGGGAGTCTCATTCAGCCTCGGGGTATGAACTGGACCCTAGGACCCTCTCTGGGGGCTTCCAGACATCCATGGGAAGGGGTCGCGTTGACCCAGTGAGGCCGCTGGAGATTCAGACACGAAATCTCCCTCCTGTTTGTTCAAACCATAGCGGGCACTTTGATAGACCTGCCTCTGGCCCACGTGCAGATTGCACATGGGGCGTGCAAGGAACACAGCACGTACCGGTCCCAGCGAGTATGCTGAGGGCAGGAGGTGGGAACTCGGCCACCCTCTGCTGAGAGGACGCGGGGGAGGGGGGCACACAGCTAAGGGCTGTGTCCCAAGTCCTCCTCCACGCTTGCCAGACAGAAACAGAAACTTGGCCATAAATAACGGATAAGCTGCTGCCTGTGCAGAGAGGCAGGCTGAGGTACACGGTAATAGGAGAGGACAGCCGCCCAGTGCTGGCTGCGGGCAGGGCTGGGGAAGGACGCGAGAGGAGGGCATGGCGGCGGGGAGCGGGGTGCCCTCCTCTCACACACTCACAGCGGCTGGAGGGGCGGCGCACCTGCTGGCCCTCCTGGGGGCACAGTCAACTGGGGAGGCGAGGAGACAAGGGCAGGTCAGAGCCCCTCGAGCCCCGGCCCACTGCCAGCCCTGGCTCTGAGCCGTGTCCCCTTTCCCTCCACTGAGACTCCAGGAAAGCTCTGGCCCCTCTTCCCAGAGACCCACGTGCGTGCACTGAAACCACCGCAGGGCTGAGGGCACCGTCCCAGGACTCCCGGAGGGAGACGTTGCTTTGGGTGCAGATCGCCGGTCTCCCATGTCTGGGAGCAGGGGACACCCACAGATTGAAAGATGGGGCTCGGCTCCCTTATGGGATGGAGGCAAGGAAGGCCCAGTGAGATCGATTACCCTGTTCGGGAAAACGGGCGAGGGTCCTGGAGCTGTGTCCCACCCACCCACCCTGCACCTACCTTGGCTGGGCCTTGGCCACTTCGATGGGGTCTGCACTGGTACATGGGCTGGGGCCAGGCCAGCCAGGGCCCAGCCTGCTCCCCGCAGGAAACAGCTGGGAAGAGAGAGAGGGCACAGCGTGTGAACACACCGGCAGGGCGAGCCCTGCAGGCGGAAGCCAAAGTCACACCAGGACTTCTGGGGGAGAAGCATGGGGGTGGGGGGACTGTGATGGCTGCACCTGGGGTGACTAGCCAGGGCTGCTCTCACGCTCCCCCTCAGAAAGAAATCGGACGTGGCAGTGCCGGGCCTGGCTCTGGTATCTCGTCCTGGGCCCGGACCCTCCCGTAGGCTGCTGTGTGGTGGGTGGCGCCGCCAAGTTCTCTGGCTCCCACGGTGCTGCAGTCTCTGTAAGTATGTGTTTTGTTTTGGAGACAGGTTCTCGCTCTGTCGCCCTGGCTTGAGTGCAGTGGCGTCATCATAGCTCACTGCAGCCTCCAACTCCTGGGCTCAGGTGATCCTCCCACTTCAACCTGCCGAGTAGCTGGGACTACAGGCACGGGCCACTGCACCGGGCTTGGATACACACACACATGTAAATATATATATACATATATATATATATTTTTTTTTTTTTTGAGACAAAGTCTTGCTCTGTCACCCAGGATGGAGTGCGGTGGCAAGATCATAGCTCACTGCAGCCTCGAATTCCTGGGCTCAAGCGATCCTCCTGCCTCAGTCTCCTGAGTAGCTGAGACTACAGGCATGCACTACCACGCCTGGCTAATTTTTAAAAAATTTTTGTAGAGATGGGGTCTTGCTGTGCTGCCCAGGCTGATCTTAAACTCTTGACCTCAACTGATCCTCCCACCTCGGCCTCCCAAAGTGCCAGATTATAGACATGAGCCACTGTGCCCGGCCTCAGCTTCTTAAATGAGTCCGTGTGCAGCCTACACAGGTTCCTCTGGCCAGAGGGTGGGTGCAGAGACACTATGAGAAGGTGACACCAAACTCTCCTGTGAGGAGATTATGGTTTGAGGATCGAAACCTGTGTCACTGTTGTATAACTTCCGAGTCCCCTCCTCTAACACAGCGTGTGACCCTGGTGAGGGCTGCAGGAGGCCGCCATGACTGTCCTCTCGGTCAATCTTTGCTCTGTTCCCAGGTGCCTCTGCCTTCCTGCCAGGGGCCATCCGGAGCCTTCCCACGGGAATGTGCTCCTTGTCTGGGTCGCCCTGACTTGCTTGGGAGCGCCCAGTGTCAAAACCAAACACGCCCGGGCATCGGTGGTGTGGTCATGGCGGCGCCTCCTCCCCCAGCTGGGGAAAGGCGGTGACGCTGGTTGTCTGCCCTGGATTCCCGAAAGTGCTGACTTCTTTGACCTTTTCGAAGCTTTGGTGGCCTGTTCTGCGGGAGCCTGCTGGATGCCACCTGGGCACGCCCGACCCCACACGCCCCAAGCACGTCCCGGCCTTCTCTCCTAGCCGCTGCCTGTGAGGCCAGAGACTGGAGGCAACGGAGGCAGTTTTTCTCCCCACTGTAGGATTTGCATTTTTCAAGGGATGAGGCTCTTGTTATAAAATCTCACCCATGCCCAGCACCTGAGCTCCTACCTTTCCCAAGCACTGGTGTTTAGACTGTGGCTGAACCACACTGTACTTGCTTTCAGTGATCTTATTCATCTGATGATGATGATAACCTGAAACAGGTGGGCCTGAGGAGCCCAGGATGGCAGAGAGGGGACACTGTGCCCTCCGTGTGGCAGAAAGGGCTGAAAAATCACAGCACAGACTGGCACCGCAGAGGGTCACAAAGGACCCCTGGAAATCCCTTAGGAAAGCAATGCCTTGG
Organism: Cheirogaleus major; assembly: GCA_963574435.1. NCBI lineage: Eukaryota > Metazoa > Chordata > Mammalia > Primates > Cheirogaleidae > Cheirogaleus > Cheirogaleus major. The sequence continues at coordinate 65,448 of CAUYPO010013170.1, forward strand.
AGACCCACAGCCACCCTCTTGACAAGCCGGACCCAGCCACATTCCCCTCCAAAGTGGGAACAGCTGCTGCCTCTTCAGCTGAGCACCAGATGAAATCCTTCACTTGCAAGTGGGGAATGCGTCCTGTAAAAACACTCTTTAAGTGCCGGAATGAGACGGTACAAAATGCTCACTCCAGGGGATGCAGGCGGGAACGGGGCTATCACAGACCCAACAGGGGCAGGGACACGTCTGATCTGTTCACCACTGTCACCTGGCACAGAGCAGGCTCTCAAGAAATACACATACTGAATGAACTTTTTTTTTTTTTTTTTGAGACAGAGTCTCGCTCTGTCACCCAGTCAGAGTGCTGTGGCATCATCATAGCTCACAGCAACCTCAAACTCCGGGGCTCAAGTGATCCTCCTGCCTCAGCCTCCCAAGTAGCTGGAACTACAGGTAATCACTACTAAGCCTGGCTAATTTTTCTATTTTTTGTTGAGACAGGGTCTCGCTCTTGCTCAGGCTGGTCTCAAACTCCTGGCCTTAAGCAATCCTCCTGACTCAGCCTCCCAAAGTGCTAGGAGCCACAACACACAGCCTGAATGAATTTTAACATCTCAACAGAGACAGCCAAAGAAACTGAGGCTGACATTTGAAAGCTGATTGGGTTCCGTGTTCCAGAACAGGGCAGCTGGGGTGTGGCTTCAGACCAAGGCGGACCTGGGTGCCAACCCAGCCTTCTGCCCTCCCACCTGCCTCACCTCCTGCAGGTGCGTGGCCTCTTTTCAGCCTCTTTGCTGCTGCACCCAGTGTGTGGAAAGTGAGCCACCTACCTCCCAGGGCCCAACACTAAAGCCCTCAGGCCAGGCTCAGGTGTGCCAACTGTGGGATGGTCACGCTGCCACCTGCCTCGACAGGTGAATGCCAGCAACTGCCACAGGTTCTGCAGTCAAGGAAGGCAACACCCGGGCAGCCTGCCAGTGAGTGGGCAGAGCCAAGCCCCTTAGAAATTCCAGCAGAAAAACAGAATTCTTTAACTATGTTTGAAAAAGAATCATACCGGGACTCCCCAGTGACCCTAAGTAGACAGGCAATGGCTCATTTCCAGCTTGGGAGTAAAGTCCTCTCCCCAGGCCCAGCTGTGAAGTCACTGGCTTATTTGGTAAAAGACAAAAGATTTATACAATCTGAAGAGAAACCAGAGCATAACTGGCTTATTCGGGTCACCCCTTTGGGTCCATTGCCCTCAGTATACCCCTCGGGAGCCTGTGGCCAGGGTCAGGTGCTAAAGGGGGAGCTGCCAGGGGTTTGCACCCCTGGGCGCTCCAGTTCAAGTGTAGGAGGGCCCTGGCTGACAAAGTACTTGTGTGTCACCACCCCGGGACTCCTCAGCAACCTCACCGACAGGCCCTTGCAGAAAGGCAGGTCTGCCCTTTCTGGAAAGCCTGCCCAGCAGAGCTTCGACCCTGACTCCTAGTTTGCTGTGTACATGGGACACTACGAGCCCCACCTTCCCTCCCCCACTGGGCGGTCTCAGGAGAGGGCTCTCGGCTATTCGGCGCCTGCCCTGGGCCAGTCTGTAACTCGGAGCAGCTCTTACCTGCTCAGGCGGGGATTCAAAGTCGGAGGCGTCCAGTGCCTCCCGTATCTGGCTGTCCAGCAAGAAGTCAAGCTCCACGGCTAAGGAGCCCCTCCATGTGGCCTGGTCTGCAGGATGAGGAGGGTGGTCGGGCTGCGGTGCCCCTGGGTCCACAGGGGTGTCTGGACTGTCCTGGAGGGCCTGGGTCTCCTGAGGGCCATCCGCTGCTTCCCTGTGCTCCAGCAGACCACAGGCTGGGAGGGACACTCTGGGCCCCTTGGGGTCTTGTTCGTGGCTCTGGCTGCCTAACTCAGCTGCCTCTTGGTCAGGGCCTGGCACCTGTTTCTGACTGTCACCTGGACCTGTGTCTGGGGCTAGATGGCTAGAATCTCTGGCGCCCATTGTGGGCTCTTGGTTCCCAGGAGCTGGGGCCAGGGAGGTTGCAGGGCCCACCGGGATGTCGCCAGGGGGCTTGTCTTCCTGCCCCGCCTCCCCTCTGCCTCTTGAGGTCTCCCCGGTGAGAGGTGTGCAGCCTGGCAGGGCCATCCTATGGCCTCCGTCAGGGGCCTTCCCCTCGGGAGAGGCAGGCAAGCTGGCGGCGGCCTGCTCATCTGGCCCGGCCGCCTCTAGAGCCCTCTGTTCCAGCTCTGGGGGGTCCACGCTCAGGTCTGCGATGACAAGCTCCCCCAGTGAGGTGCATTCTGGGCTGCTGCGGCTCCGCTCCGCAACCCCACCAGTCCCATGGGGTGTCTGCCAGGGGTCAGGGGGATCCTGGGCCACACACCTGGGCTCCCGGCAGCAAGTGGTAGGGCCCAGTGCCTGAGCAGGGTCTGAGGGAGAAGCTGACGCTGGGGCGCTGAGGACACCGTCTCCTTCCTCCTGGGACCCTCCAGGCAGGTCAGCCTCTGCCCCCCTTTGGGTACCTCCCCCCTGGGGGGCTCCTCCCTCTGGCCCCTTCCCTCCAGCATCGCCGCTCGGCACGTGCCCTTTCTGACCACCCATCTCAGGGCCACTGTTCCCCGAGTTTCTGCCAAGCAGCATGTTGGTCCCTGGCTCCGACAGGTGGTCCTGGCTGGCCGTCTCTGGGGTAGCGGGTCCTGCCCCACTTTCTGGAGAGACCTCGGGCTGAGCATCCTCATGGCTGGGCAGGGGACTTGCGGGGTCCTGGCTGCTCTGCTCAGGGCAGGCGCCATCTGCCTGCATCAGGTCCCTGCCCTCCTGGACAGTGAGCCCCGGGGACTCCTCCCGCTGCCGACTTCCTGCCTGCCCAGCACTGGGCTCTGGAGACATTTCCTGTGGAGACAAAAAGACTCAGCCCTGGGGGCCTTCAATCATCAAGTGTGCTGAAGAATTTTCTCGTCATTATTGCCCCTGTCCAAAGACTCAGATGTTGGCACCTGCCATTGTGCACCAAAATAGGTATCAGTACCAGTACGGAAATCTCTCCTCCCACTGGGTTCTTCTCCCTGCCAGCATGGGGCACTTGGGAGGGTCAGGGGTATAAAAACCAAAGCGGCATGCACATTGCACCAATGTCAACTGCCTGGGTTTGATGATGGGATGTAGCCACAGGAGACATTACCATTGCGGGAAGCTGGGAGAGGGAACACCAGAACCTCTCTGTACTGGCTTTTTTTTTTTTTTAATGTGGTATAAAAACACATAAAATTTCTTTTGAAACAGGGTCTCTCTGTTGCCTGGGCTAGAGTGCAGTGGTGTCATTGTAACTCACTACAGCCTCAAAGTCTTGGGCTTAAGCAATCCTCTCGCCTCAGCTGCCCTGGCTAAGTTTTTAATTTTTTTTTGTAGAGATGGGGTCTATGTTGCCCAGGCTAGTTTACTATAATTTTTTTTTTTTAACTCACTTGGCCAGGCACAATGGCTTATGCCTGTAATCTTAGCACTTTGGGAACTTGAGGTGGGCAGATTGCTTGGGGCCAAGAGTTTCAGACCAGCCTGGGCAACATAGCAAGACCCCTGTCTCTATTTAAAAAAAAAAAAGGAGCCGAGGCGGGCGGATCGCTCAAGGTCAGGAGTTCAAAACCAGCCTGATCAAGAGCGAGACCCCGTCTCTACTAAAAACAGAAATAAATTAATTGGCCAAGTAAAAATATATAGAAAAAAAAATTAAAAAAAAAAAAAAGAAAAAGGAAAAACTAGCCAGGCGTGGTGGTGCGTGTCTGCAGTCCCAGCTATTCAGGAGGCTGAGGCAAGAAGATCGCTTGAGCCCAGGAGTTCAAGCTTGCAGTGAGCTATGATTGTGCCACTGCACTCCAGCCTAGACAACACAGTGAGACCCCGTCTTTGGAAAAT
>CAUYPO010013172.1:0-35859 GCA_963574435.1 Cheirogaleus major
GCTTCAAAGGACAGACCAACTCTCTTGTTAGTGGCTAATACAGCTTGTGACTTTAAGTTGAAGCCAATGCTCATTTACCATTCTGAAAACCCTAGGGCCCTTAAGAATTATGCTAACTCTACTCTGCTTATGCTCTATGAATGGAACAACGAAACCCGGATGACAGCACAGCTGTTTACAGCATGGTTTACTGAATTTTCAAGTCTATTGTTGAGACCTACTGCTCAGAAAAACACATTACTTTCAAAATATTACTGCTCATTGGCAATGTACCTCGTCACCCAAGGGCTGTGATGGACATGTACAAGGAGATTAATGTTGTCTTCAGACTTGCTAACACAGCATCCACCCTGCAACCCATAGATCAAGGAGTAATTTCAACTTTCAAGTCTTATTATGATTGTTGAAATCTATAATTTCAACTTTCAAGTCAAAATGTAGAAATACATTTTGAAAGGCTATAGTTGCCATAGATGGTGATGCCTCTAGTGAATCTGGGCAAAGTAAATTGAAAACCTTTTAGAAGGGATTCACAATTCTAGATGCCATTAAGAACATTAATGATTCATGGGAGGAGGGCAAAATGTCAACATTAACAGAAGTTTGGAAGATGTTGATTACAGTCCTCAAAGATTACTTTGAGAGGTTCAAGACTTCAGTGGTGGAAGTAACTGCAGATGTGCTAGAAAAAGTAAAAGAACTAGAATTAGAGTGGAACATGAAGATGTGACAAACCACTGCACTCTCACGATATGACTTTAACAAATGAGGAGTTGCTTCTTATGGATGAGCAAAGAAAGTGGTTTCTTGAGATGGAATCTGCTTCTGGTGAAGACACTGTGAACATTGTTGATATGGCAACAAGAGTATTTGTTTTAGAATATTACATAAACTTAGTTGAGAAAGCACCAGCAGTGTTTAAGAGGACTGACTCCAATTTTGAAAGAAATTCTACTATGGGTAAAATGCTATCAAACAGTATCTCATGCCACAGAGAAATCTTTAGTAAAAGGAAGTGTCAGTCAATGGGGCAAACTTTATTGTTGAAGTTCAAGAAATTACCACAGCCACCCCAACCTACCCCAGCAACTACCACCCTGATCAGTCAACAGCTATCAACATTGAGGCAAGACCTTCCACCAGCAAGAAGATTATGACTCACTGAAGGCTCAGATAATTATTAGCATTTTTTTAGCATAATTTTTTCAATTAAGGTATATACATTGTCTTTTTAGACATAAGGCACACTTAATAGACTATACAGTATAAACATAAATTTCACATGCACTAGAAAACCAAAACATTTGTGTGAACTGCTTTATTGTAATATTCGCTTTACTGTGGTGGACTGGAACTGAACCCACACTATCTCCTAGTTATGCCTGTATGTGACACTGGTCAAGAATACAATTCTATTTATGTGTTCTAAACGAAATTTTTTCGTTCCACTCTGTTCACAGGCTTATCCACTTTATTTTACCATGTAGAAGATTTATGCAGTCTAACGGACTGTGATAAGACGAACAATTGCACTTCTATATCTTATTAATGGTGACTCTCATTTGACATTCGGTATTAACAATTATTTATAGAAGATGCAAATGAAACTGCTAAGGAATCAAGATATTTTAAGTCCATATGACTTACAACCTTTAATTCAAGTTTGATGTGAAAACTGATGATATACTATGTCAGTTTATATAATAAAATGAAATCATGGTCTTATAAAATTTTCAATTTTCTGTTTCAAGCTGAGCAGGGCATATAAAGCCAATACAACTCAGTTATAACTTTCACTGATATACTGAGATGAAGAAACAAAATGGGCCACATTATCACAGAGTAAGTTGAGCTTTTCAAGGAAGTTAAATTTCCTTAATAATAATGCCAACGTGAGGCTAGGACAGAAAATGCTTTGTAAAGTACAATAAATACAATAGATTATGATTCCTTGCTCCTGTTCTACGAGTCCAGTGGCTAAGAAGAAATCTACTGTTGGATTAGCAGATTCTAGGCCTTTCTCACCCCATCAATGAAAGGAGGAAGATGAAGACTGTTGTAGTCAGCTTTCTAGTCTTTAATCTTTTAAAAAGTTATAACTGTAGAATCAGCAAAATCTTATGGCATTTCCTCAAGTAGTGAATATAATGAAGTACATTTCTGCAGACATATCTAAACAGTTCCTATTTAACCTGTGTGAAGATTTTTGAGAACCATGCCATTGATTTTACTATTATCCATAGCCTTAACTATAGTACTTTCTTAAAAAGTTTGAAGCAACTGCCTTCCCCTAGGAAGGTTTTCTATATATGTTCTAGTTTAGGTCTCTCTGCTGTATATTCCCATAACAATCTACATTCTCTCCTTTCTGTTAAACTCATCATGCTTGAAATAACAGACTACCTTCCCATTGACTATAAACTACAAGGGCAGGAGCCATGTCTGTTTTGATTACCACTATATCCCCAGCCCCTAGCACACACTGTCAAATATACACTAACAAAGAGTCAGACAAAAAGATAGAATTTGACAAACAGCTGCTATAGCTTCTGGACTACAAATTTTATTTATAGATTACACTGTAAATAAAATTAAGTAATTTTCACTTTTCTACTATTGTGATGGCAGTTCTGGATCTATAATTTTCTAATATTGTATAGTACAATTCTGAGATTTAAACAAAAGAGGATGGCTAAAATTCTGTATCAGTTAAATTATTTTTATCAAGATCCATTTTACTCTATGTTCTTTAAAACATAAAGGACTAGTATCTTTAATTTGATGAAAAACAGCATTTAGTTTGAGCACTTTTTAGAACACATTAACCAAGACCATATTCTGGACCCTTTTCAGCTTTATATTAACTTTGCAAAACAAATGCATTTGTGTATTTGAAAAGGCTATTTAACCTTGAATCTGATCAAGTGTCTATAGAAACACTTAAAAGAAACAGAAAATTTTCTTACCCAGGTCAGCAAATCTTCCCCAATCTGATCAATAACAGAGGTCTCATTCCTCTTTCGAACAGCCTTCATTTGCTCATTCAACCCAACTAAAGAAAAAAAAATTAAGAACGAAATCATTTTAGATTGAATTACTGGTAGTACTAAGCAGCTAAAAATTTTTTGAAAGGATTTTCAGAGTAGTGCAGCAGCTGCTAATCTCCTTAAATATAAATCTGGACACAATTCTTATACATCTAGCTATTATAAGCTCTATCTGAATAACAGGTGCTAAAACATAAAACAACATTTTTGGAAACTAGCACATTACATACACGTTAGTTGCATCAAATATGCACTTAACCTCAAGACTCCACCTATAACTATGCACAAACAGAACTTAAATTTAAATAGTGCAGGTAATTCTGCTTACAGTTCCTTTAAAAATGTGCATGTTCACAGGCAAGTGATACCTAAGATTACCCACAAAGTAAGAAAAGGCATCAATGTTGTTGGCAGGTGTATGTAGGTGGTGATAATGTCCCTGACAAAGAAAGACTAAAAATTAAGGGTCACAGAGTAACAGTGACCTACAAAAGATAGGAACATCCTATTAACACTACTGTCTACAAAAGTCCAAGATGACTACAGGGGAAAGCCAACAAGGTAGAATTTTTATATACTTACTCAAGCATTCCAAGCAAAAAAACAATGAAACAATTCCTGAAAATTATCCCACTATGGGATTAAATACTGTATATTACTATTTACAAAATACATTTATACATAATTATATGGAATATATATTTTTCAAAACATATATATCGTAACTGATAGGAAATTTTCAACGGTAATTTTAACTATTCATGTTTTTCACCTTAGGTACTAACTTTAGACCTGAAGCCCTATGTTGACACTTTATATATGAAAGGCTTATTGTGGGGGAAAAGGATTTAGTCAAAGTTACAATCATTTATTTATGTTATACTCTCATTCATAATTTCAAAAACTTAGAAAAATTTTATAAAGGCACCTCTATGGATACTTTTATACTCACTATCTTTTCTCTATTGGAAATGTTAGAGATAAAGATCAGAGCCAATTTCTCTTACTATGAAGTTGAAGAATATCTTCCAAGTTTGAAAAAATTTTCCGTAGTTCTGAAGGTGACAGAATTCCTTCTCTGGACACTCGCTGATAGAACACTTGATCAAGAACCTTCAGTGTTCGAACATGAGCTCTTTCAGTATAAAACAATTCTAAGCAGAAAAAAAGGAGATATGAATGTTGCCTTAGAATAATTCCATGGGACCAAACATAGTCATTAACTGGAATTAGGCAGCAAATGAATTATATAATAAATTATCATTTAGAAAGGATGAAATATCTCTGAAGTCACTTTGATTCCATGCAATTTTCCTACATACTGGCTCTGAGAGTTGAATACTGACAAATGAAAAATATTCAAAACTATTTTGTACTTAAAAGTTAACAGAATACCCCCAAACTCATCCATCTGTTTACAATAATACACACTATCACAACTACAATATTAGAAAATTGTAAGCCGCAACATAATATACTCTTTAACTTGGGCCCTCTTCAGAAATAACAGAACTTTGGTTATCTAACTTGCCTATAAACCCTTATTTCTGGAGCCAGACTTATAATTTCACTATGTCTCAATGTTGTCAGAAACCCGATTATTTATTCAACTCACATCCTAGGGATACTACAGGCTACAACACTCATGCCACATGTCTGTCACATACATGCTAGGGTAAATAAAGAACACTGCTTAGGGTACAGGAAAACCTGGATCAGTTTGTCCCTTATCACTTATCAGATGTATGACCTTGATGAACTCCATTAATCTCCCTACGCCTTAGCTTCCTCATTTATAATCTATACATAAAAATCACTCACCTGAAAGTAAAGTGATGGCACAAATGTTGTGTCAATGATTTTTCAACTTTAAGATCTATAATGCTATGAATCTTAAACAGTTTGAAGGCTAAATACCTTTACCTTCTAAATTATCAATACAAATCATAGAATCATTTGCATTTTTTTGAGTTGTAGAGTTTAAAGATCTATCTAGTTAAATTTCCTCTTTGTTTAAAACAAAAGGCCAGGAGAAACTCTGAAGCAAACTCCAAGGCTAAGGGGTTTGCTTTACTCTGATAAAACTCAATAGATGTCAACAACAAGAACAAATTGATTACACTCACCATTAATCACTTCCTGTCTTTTGATCTCACAAGGTTTTAGTCCCAATAGCACTTCTCTACTAACAAGCTGCTGCCAATTGGGTGGATCTGTCTCCAAGTCATTTTCAAATTGTTCATCCTCACTTTGACTTTCTCCAAAAGCTATGGGGTCAAACCTATGAAGAAAAAAATGATGAATTCTACTTGACAACTTCAGGTTGACAATGAGAAACAATGTAAGTCTTTATAGTACAGTAAATAAGTTAAGATTTCTGAATCTTACTTAGCACAGAGCCTGAAACATCATCTTCTCCTACAAAATGGCTTATATGTATTATACATATCTCAATATATAGCTTTTGAATGATTTGTTTATTAAGAGCTTTGTATACAGGTTTCTTTTCTTTTAAAACTGGGACTTTAGAGGGAAAAAGCTACATTTCTTAAGCTGTACCTTTATTTAAAGCTACTTAAGATTTACTTACTTTCGAAAGGGCTTTGGTGTCCCATGTTCAGTCACCCTAAAACAATGGAGAGTAAGGAGTGAATGTAAAAACAAAATGGTGATTAACAAATTTATACCAAAGATACTCAAGACTGGGTTAAACTCCAGTGGTTTTATAAGCAATTCTTTGGGATATTGCAATGATTTAACATAAAATAAATCGAAAAAAATTTCAGTACATTTCTAAAGTTTAGCACCAACAAGTGCTAGTTCTTTGTCAAAACATTACATAGGGAAAAAATTGTACCATATATAAGAACAGTATATAATTCAAAAAACTTTAAGCAATGCTCTAAACCTTTATAAGATATCACTGAGTTACCTTTCTACTTCACATTCCTCCTCCTGCACTTGGTCTAATGAAGGAGGTGGGAAATCAAAGACAGTATTAGGAGTACGAGGTGTGCCATCTAAGGAGTCTCCAGATGCTGGTGTTTCTCCAATTTGCTTTGATCCTGAAAAGACAAAAATCAGACATTCGCAGAATGCTAATATTTAATAAAGGCACTGATTACCAAAAAAATCTGTTCCTAGAAAAGCTTCAACTTCATCCATAGCCACATTCTTATTTAAACAATTACAGGTTAGCTAGAACCAAAATTTTAATATGTAAAATTATAAAATGCACAAAAACATAAACAGAAAAATCATTTTTGTTTAGGTATTTATTTTTTTAGAGATAGGGCCTCACTATTGCCCAGGCTGGAGTGCAGTGGCCCAGTTTTAGCTCACTGCAGCCTCAAACTCCTGGGCTCAAGGGATCCTCCTGCCTCAGCCTTCGAAGCAGCTGAGACTACAGGTGCACACCACCACGCCCAGTTAGTTTTTAAAATTTTCTGTAGAGATAAGTTCTCACTATGTTGCCCAGGCTGATCTCATACTCCTGGCCTCAAGTGATCCTCCTGCCACAGCCTCCCAAAGTGCTGGAATTACTGGCATGAGCCACTGAACCTGGACATAAAAATCAATTAAAAAATAGCTTCTTAAAAATCAACACAAGATATAGCAACAATTGAAATAGTTCAGAAGAGCATATGGTAAGGAACAACAGTCTCCCACCATATCCTTCTCTATCTCCAGTATCAATCCTTTTTCATGTTTTCAAATTTTAGTTATTATGATAATCCAACACCAAGTAACAACCTCTTATTTCTTTTTCTTATTATCTTTAGGTAATCTCTGTAATATTTCTTCCCCTCCTGAGGATTTGCTCACTTATACTTCCCACCTTAACTTTCTGCCCATTTCTTCCCAAAGTTTAATAGTTATATTATTATTTCTAGCTGGGTTATTAAGTTGTTACCTAAATTTAAATGACATATCTATATTTTTGTTCCATCAAGGAGTTAATAACTATCTTCTATGTTAGATTAGTTATTTAGTGTCTATATCCTTCTCTTTAATTGTATTTCTTTCCTTCTGTTTTTCAATGCTTTCAATTACATTTTTATTTGTATCATTAAGAGAATTTTCTACATTTATATTCTGATCTGCAGCTATAGTGAAATATTCTGTGCTTTGCCAATTAGGATATTCTAAAAGTCTGAAAACTAATAAAGAAGTTCTTACATTATTATGATATTATAGATATTGTCATATACCGTATACAACACATAATACAGATTATTCCTGTCAATCTAAGGGGTATACTAGTTAGGGTTATATTTTCTTTTCTACTGGTCCAATGATGCAACCCCTGGACAAATTGAAATACGATATTCATTACATTAAAGTTTTATACATCATCACTTGCTTTAAGATCATGCCACTTTTATTTTGTTTCATGTTGAAATCATGACTTACTTTCTTGAACAATTCTGTTTTTCTTAACATTTCTAAATGCCTTTCTTTTATTGCTGTCAAAGTAATATAATTTTATCAAATCTCAAATTTTTTCATCTGCTACCTCATACCATCTACTGCTTAAGATCTCCTTTTTCTTATCCCTGATGTTTTTGTGTTCCAATCTGGCCCTTGGCCTATGACACAACCACTATCTTAGAACTGCCCTCTGCCACTTTCCTGAATCCCATGACATTTTCCTTCTTAATTTTTCTCCTATATTGCTATAGTGTGTGCCCTCAAAATAATTTTCAAGGGGTGCGTTTCGGTTAAACTGGATCATTGCATATCTGAAAAATGACTTTATTCTTTCTTCTTATTTGATGGATAGTTTCGATGAATATAGAATTCCAAGTTCAAAATCATTTTCTTTCAGAAAGTTGAAGGCGTTGCTCTTTTACATTTGAGCACCCAGCGGTTATGTTATGATGAGAAATGCACTGCATCACATCATCTCTTATCCCTAGTACACTGAAATTTCTAAGGACATTTTAGGTATGGATTTTTTTTTTTAATCATTCATTATAGTTGGTTCTTAGTGAGCCCTTTCTAACTGAAGATGTGTATTCTTTTACAACACTAGGAAACTTTCTCCTATTGTTTCTCTAACTACCTTTCCTCTTTGTCCTTTGTTGTGTTTTGTGAAAAGAAATAGATGTTGGACCTCTATAGAGGTTCTATATATGTTTTTAGGGATGTCTTTTATTTAAATATTGGCAGTTGTGGTAGTCTGAAATACGTCCCCAAATTTTTTGATACTTCTCCCTGAGGGGTGGGGCCTAATTTCTCTCTCCTTGAATGCAGGCTAGCATTGCTTAGTAACTTGCTTCTAACTTGCAGAAGCGACACTATGTACCTCCAGAGCTTAAGTCATAAAAGACATCAGGGCTTCCTTCTTGCTCTCTCTTTTGGATCACTTCAGGAAAAGTCAATCACCATGTCATAGAACACTCCAGCAGCTCTAGGGAAAAGCCCATGTGGCAAGGAACTGAGGCCACCAGTATGGAGTTAAGGCCGCCTGCCAACAGCCACCTACTTGGGCATAGAAGTGAAGTCGCTAGCCCCAGTTAAGCTTTCTGATGACTGGCTGATATCTTGAATGCAACATTATCAGAGACCCCAACTTAGAACCACCCAGCTAAGCTGCTCTTGAGCTCTTCACCCACCAAAAAGGTGAGATAATAAATGTTTTTTGTGTTAAGCCATTCAGTTTGGGGGTAACTTATCACACACCAATTTATAACTAATACAATAGATGTTACACTGTATTTAATAGTTACATTAAAAATTTTTTTTATCTCTGAATGTTCCCTATTCTTGCTTTATTGATGCAATAACTTCTTTAACATCCCCAAGTATACTATCTAATTTAGATAGTATACTAAGCTGTGCTGTTACCAAATTATCTTTTTCTTCTAGGGGCAGTTTTTCTGTTTAATTTATATTCTCTTTTTATGCCACTGTCTGTTACATTTGGTATTATGTATCACTTCACATCTTGACTCCAAGAAGCAAATTTTGCCAAGAGTAACGTTCATATTTAAGAATGAAAGGCTGGCTAGCTGGTTTGGCTTTCTTTTGCTGACATATGGAAATAGGTCCGTTTCAGCTGAGAGATCTCTGAGTAGGGTGAGTCACTGGCATGCCTATTGTCAGGCTCCAAAGCATCAATACTGTGAGGACAACTCTTCCCACACAAATCATTCAATTTCTCTAAAAAAAAGAACACATCAATTTTCTTCTACTCCATAAATGACAGAGACTGCTTATATTCTACAATGCAGGGATCAGAAGTCGCAGACACAACTGCTTTAATTACAGATTTTCAATTAATTTACCATTTTCCGCTCTATTCTTATTTATGCACTCCATAACATATGCCAACTCTGAGCCAAGTCTCTCCAGGGTTCCAATGGGCACACTGGCTCCTCCTTTGGACTCCTTAAACAAATTACGGGCTCTGGCTTTCTTTACATTTTATCCATCAAATCATTCTTGACTACTTCCAATCTCCCATACTTGTTGAAATCACTTATTTGCTGATAACATATTCCCTTCCTCTACTTCTTTTCTCTTTATGGTTTTTATTCATTCTTTACCTACTATGCTTTTATTTCAATGAGTCATGGCAGCCATGACATATCAATGCATATATATTCAATCTAACATCTTTAGAATTCCATATTTGACAAAATCCCCACATTTCTTCAAAAGTCACCCTTACTTCTTTGCCTTAAACAGAAACCTGCCTATCCCATGGGATGTTACCTCTTCTGCTATAGCCCTCTCAAACAGAAACTGATGTTTCTGTCATACACTGTGTACTTCAGGATGGAGAGGAGATGATGGATAGCCTTCCTGTCCCTCGGTATGACCTGGATCATTATCTTGCCTTCTTCGTGTAAAACCACTTGCTCTGTTGAGGTTCTCACTCTCTGGATATTATCACATGTTCTTCCTCCTCACAACAATCACCTAGCATCACTGAATCTTTGGCTGTTGGCTGACAGTTTTCCTGTCCATGCTAAAAGCACACCAGGTGACCTCAAAAGCCGTGTATATGAAGCTATTCAAACTCCTGGCTCCTTGGTTGCTGGCCTTCTTCATCCCTCGTAACCTCCTACATGTCAGCTCAGTGACCACTGCCACACCATCCTTGATCATGTCAGTACCAAAAACTGAACCAGCTCCAAAATCACTAATATAGATAGGCAGTTCCTTCTCCAAATAAACTACCTATTCTCCAAGTTCACTTGCTTAAGAAACCCAGTATAACAAGTATGAAGCACAGTAATATGCCCCTATGCCAATTAGCTACAAAAATTACTTCATATCCTTCTTTACTCTTCAAATTCTCTTGTTCTTCTCACTAAAACTTCACTCTCGGCTAATAACCTTGTCCACATTTCCTCTCCTCTCTCTTTCTTAAAACTTTATTCTATCACTTATACAGTCTCTCTCCCACATATTTAACCTCTTCCCTCAGCTGGCTTCCCAATAACATTAAAAAAAAAAATAATTTGGTATCTCAGATTTTTTGAAAGTCTTCTTTAGACCTTCCCCCTGCACAGACAGACACACACATATCTGCCTCTACTAATCAGTCCCCACCTTTCCTTTATTGGACTTAGGACAATTTGAATTTTTAATATGGATGACTATCTCCCCGTGAGACTAAGCTCCATGAGGCAAGCATCTGTGTATAATTATTGCATGATAACATCTGATACAGAGCTAATTACCTGACAGAGCTTAATAAATATTTTTTAATGAATGAGAACTAAAAATTATCATTCAGCATAGATTTATCATAGATTATAGAATACTAAACTGTTAAAACTAAATCAAATTGGGATTCAGTCTTGTTAAAATAATCTGCCACTCTATTTTTTCAGGTAGTGAGTTTGCTTTAATAAAACTTTGATAGTTAAGCTGAACTACAGCATTAGCTTACCTGTATCATTCTCTTTCCCTCCTTCCTGGGAAAGAGTAGCCCCTGAAGCTACGGAGGACATGGAATTGGCAGGCAGGTACCCAATGTCTGTTCCTTCATTTGCTAACCCACTCTGGCGCAACTTAGCAGAATCCTGAGGTTCAGGACTCACAGATGAGGGTGTAGATAAGTGCTTAGGGTGGCGCTGCTTCTGTAGTTCCATGGCTCTGCCAACTGAACAGAAAATAGTGGTTAGTAATCTGTATTGCAAAATAACTAAAAGAAAAAAAGACAATATAAAAGGATCTAAAAATAATGTCTGAAACATGGTGGGCCCTAGAAAAATATAAAATGAATTATTATAGAGAGCAAGGAATAGACACACAGAGGAAGAAAGGAAGGAAGGAATGGCAGGCAGGCAATGATGGTGGGAAGGACAGAAAGAGAGAGAATGGAAGGATGGAAGAAAGGAAGAAGAAAGGGACAGGAAGGTGGATGAGGGAGATAAGGAGATGGAGGAGGAATGAAGAGAAAAGAAAGGGAGAAGGTAGAAAATGAAGGTGAGAGGGAAAAGAAAGGTCATGGGGAAAGGAGAGGAGGAGAGCAATGGTGGGCAGGGGCAGAGGAAATGTTGAGAGACAGAGATAGATACATTATATCTATTCATTTTTAAGAATGAAGATGAAGCCCTTTATCTTTGTGAGCCCTTGGCAAGCCCCCACCTCACTTCTCCCCTAATACTCACAACTTCATTATCACAATATGCCTCAGAGACCATCCAGATAAATCCCTATCCTGTTCATTATCCTTGTTCACATCAGTAACCATGAGAAGCTAAAGACTCTCATTCAGGTTGTCATCCTCCATACCATCGTACATTCTCACACCGCTTTTTATATCCATAATCTAACCCCATCTTCCCTAATTCCTAAAATTCTTCTTTTGTATCCCTTGGAACTCATAGTCAGCATCTGTGAAATCCTCCATCTCCTCAACCTCCTCTCTGAAAACTTCCTTCACCTTCTCAATATACTGGCATTTGAGTGAATATTCCTTAATGCGCTTCAGTATCACTGTACCACAACTTCACTCCCACCTGCACCATGCCAATATTTTCACATGTGGTGCTGCCGAGATGAGAACCCCCACATGATCTGTTACCCTCCCACAGTACTACCACCTCTACCTCTCCTGCAGCCCTCTCTGGTGGGCTCATCTCTCTCCATTGGCCTGGGGGTAAGGGAAATCAGGAAATAAAGCACAACGAGGAAGTGGTGAAACTGCATAAATACGGAGAGAGTAAGCAACATACGTATAGAAAGATTAAACAAAGCGTGGTGGAGAGATTCACACACTTTGGTATTTTTTTTTTAATTTTACAACCACAAGTTGAATGCAAACAAAATCAGAATAGGTAAATAAATTATGTTATAGACATCTGATAGAATATTCTACTGTCATTAAAGAAGATGTTTATGACAACTATATAGAAACATGAGAGGTATTTAGTTCAGAAATAATATTGAATGGAAACAAGACACATTGGAAGCTCAGTGAAATCATCTCAAAAACACCTTTCTCCAGCAATTCACTCTAATAAAATGAGCCTCTGACGTAAAGACAACATAGAATGGTGGAATGCAGCATTTCAAACTTCAACGTACTTGCACTGTTGTCATGACGGCTTGGTCTCCGTGGGGGTCCCAGGATGCTGGGGAATCCTCTTCGCTTCCCTTTTTCTTCGCCCTCTCTATCTTTCTTCATACTTTGCTAGAGTTGAGGTACAATCCAAGAGATAAGAGATACATAAGAGGAAATTTCTTTTGCTGCTTTCAAACATGAAAGTGAGATTCCAATGGTTAGTTGAAAGAAATTGGTTAAATGTTAATAAAAACACACATACACAGCACTCATTAGATGCTGGTACACAGTATTGTGTACACTTCAAACTCAAGATGTCTTTTCAGACGGTTTAGAGCTGACGATTTGGGGAAATAAAAGGGTAGTTTTTTAACACATTTATCAGTAGCTTGTTCTAAACAATTCATTCAACCACCTAAAATATATTTACTAAGCTCATAATGTAAGAAAGCATTATGCCAAAAGCTGGGAATACAGTCATGAAGGGAGTCCTGTCCCTCATTGAACTTCATAATTTAACAAACATTAAACAAAAATACAAATAATTACAAACTGACAGGTACCATAAAAGTATAAGGCACTAACAGAGTTGGGGACAGTATTCTGTGTAAATTGCTAATTTCACTTTTTGAATTGTCTAATAATAGCTTATATGTCTAAATTTCTCATTAGATTTTGAGTTTCTTAAGGACACTAATCATATCTTATAGATGTTAGTATGCCTAGCACTAATTTGCTGATTAAGTAAATACTAAGAAGATGGAAGGCCGGGTGTGGTGGCTCACGCCTGTAATCCTAGCACTCTGGGAGGCCAAGAAGGGATGATCACTCGAGGTCAGGAGTTTGAAACCAGCCTGAGCAAGAGTGAGACTCCATCTCTACTAAAAATAGAAGGAAATTAATTGGCCAACTAAAAATATACAGAAAAAATTAGCCAGGCATGGTGGCATATGTCTGTAGTCTCCACTACTCAAGAGGCTGAGACAGGAGGATCACTTGAGCCCAGGGGTTTGAGGTTGCTGTGAGCTAGGCTGATGCCACGGCACTCTAGCCCGAGCAACACAGTGAGACTCTGTCTCAAACAAATAAACAAACAAAAAGACGATGATAGAAAATACTGCAACCAAACGTAAAAAAGCATCAAGGCTTGAACCCTCTATTATTATTTTAGTCTTACCTTGATTTTTGGAAGGAATCCAATCCGACCTCGCTTGTGCTCCAAATTTCGAGGTTCTTTCACTTTCACTCCCAAATGCTTCATGTACATGAGAATAACATACTGCATTGCAGAACTGGAGGAGAAAGGGCTAAGTAAAATAAGACTTCTGAGAAGAAAGGATTGGTGGAATAAAGACATCAAATGATTTCCAAAATGTTAAAATTCTTGAAATTAAGCAATAAATAAAGAACTATCTATTCATTGCACACAGAAAAGGATTCTACTCAGATGACACTGGAATATTAGTCAAATAAAATACAGGCCACTAGAGGGAGACCACCATCTACATTTTGCAAGTTAAAAGAAATAAATTACAATTTAGGGCTGAATGGAAAAAACACAGCTACCTTTTATTTTTTTAAATTCTAGGAGAAAAACAGTTATGTTACCTCTTATCTTCTTCTACAGCCTGAGCAGTCATCCTAAAAAAAAAATGTTTAAAAAGGAAATATGAAAGTTTAATAAAAGAGTTGCTATTAAATTTAGATACCTGAAACAATAGAACAGAGCCAAATACTTTGGGCCCCACCCTAAATCTCTGTTACCTAGAATAAAACACCAAAAGAACTCTAAGCCTCTTTTCACCATCTTGTCATCAGCTGTACATATTTTATAGCAAGAAATATTTCCAAAGTCTATGAATTGAAACCAATGAAAATATTCAACCTGTTTTTGATCACTGATTAATTTTAGAGTTATTCATTTACCAACACCTAGAAAAAGAAACATAAGAACTTTACCTTAAATAACGTATCAGTAAAAAGAAAAAAATTCCAGTTTCTCAAGCACTATGACAAAATAAACAGTTCCACGTAACACAATCTGGCAGCCCTTGTAAATTTGTGCAAAGGGTACTTTAAGCAGAATTAGCACCTCAGTAGGGAGGGCATTTCCACATGTATTTCTATTACTTACAACACTTCTTCAATTTTGGCAACAATCTGTTCTGCACATGCCCGCTCCTTCTCCAAAGTTACCCGGTCCTTATCTCGCTCTGCATCAAGTTTAGTCAGCTCACTTTCAGCCAAGGTTAGTCCCATACTACGTTTCTGCCTGAAAGAAATAGGAGAAATTTCCTGAGGTAGCCTAGGGAAAAATTATCTCCCCGGGAAATGTTTCATCAGAGTCTCCATAACTTTTAAGTTTCTAGGAACAGGCAAAATGTCAGTTTTCTATGTATGGGTCCATGTCACCTAGGACACCAGAGGAAAAAAATTCTAGAGGCAATCAATCAAAGAATACATACAAGAAACACACTTAGCACAGACACAGTACTGAGTTCAAATCCTAAAAATATATGGAATGGAGACTAGGGACTCTCAGTTCCACTCTAACCCTTTGATTCCAGATGTTCATTATGTTTTCATAACATTCATAGGACCATATGTATTACCTAGCACTAAGCTAAATATTTAATGTATAATTTTTTTCCTATCTAAAAAAAATGAATTCAGAATGACTATATCAGGTTTTATCTACCACTAAGCTTACCGAAAATCTTCCAAGTGCTTCTGAACTTCTGGGTGAACTCTTTCTTGCATAGTTTGAATATAGTGGCGATGTAGATCTTCAGGAATAAGCTCAGGTCGTCTTTTTTCTGCATAAAGAAAAGGAAAGGAATTGTTTGATTTAAAGGTATGTTCTGTGGAACATATAACTGGGAACATAACAATGCTACTTGGCACAAATTTTAAGTTGGAGTATGCCAAAGAGAAGTACATTAGTACATTTCACATATTTCATCTCAAACTTCAGATCTCATTTACTCTTAAATGTATTAGAGACTCTCCCCTTCTGTTGTGATTCAGGTGATCAACTGGTCACCATGTGACAGATAAAACCTTTAGAGATGAGCTGAGCTATTTATCTATAGAGATGTAATTCTCCATGATATTGGTACTCCAAACTTACCTAGATCCACAGATATTTCATCAGGAACAGAAACTTTCAGGTGCTAAAAGAAAATGCAAACAAAAGGTGAAATAGCACCAAAGGTGTTTCAAGACGTATGAAGTAAAAGCATACAACTTTTGGATACCTATTCTTATAAGCATATTCACCTAGAAGTTAATCTTATTCATTCAAATTTCATAGCTCTGGAATGTTCTACCATTTAAACTTAAAAATAAGCCCCTTTCTCAAGGATCATCCTAAAAGGGAACTATCTACAGTCATTACACTAGATGACTGAATGCTTCTGTGTCACGCTTATTCCTAATGAACATACTGGTTTGGGCTTTATAGAATCTTTGGTTAACATAATCAGTTATAAATCATTTAAATAAATGTAGGTAAAACCTAAACTATGTGTATATTACCATATGAAAAATTGACTCATATATAATTTTTATTTCCTGTGTTTAAGATACTCATATATAACTATGATTTTTATTTCCTGTATTTGAGATGCTGACCATATTCCCAATCATTTTCCTATGTAAAGTTAAAGAATCCTCACCATAGCCACACTCCCAATGAGAAAGTATTAGATATCAATGTTGAGTTTTTGAGTCTTAAATTTCCAGTAACCACCTATAGTTCTTGCTATTGAAATAAGTAAGGTGATTGTCTTAGAATTTACTTCTTCCTAGGTAGGATTTTCCCCACAGTAATTGCATAATAATTACCAGATTGTTTTTCTCCCCATCAATTTGGGGGAAACATTTTATTGTTTTGGATCTAGAGGAAATATCTTAACCTCCTCATGATTATTTTTTATTGTATATCTATTTAAGTCATATCATTCCAAAATTTAAACAAATTCTATAAGATCTAAAGTTTTAAATTTGAAAATAAGTCATTGATCAAAATTATGAGACCTTTTATATTCATTTGAAGAACAGTGAAAAAGATTTCAAAATTTTCTCTTTAACTGAAGTTGCCAAGCAGTAGCTCAAATCAATTTTCTTAAAAGCATTTCTAGCACAAGTGCAAAAAAGTATATAAAAGCTCATTTGTATATATAGGTATTTATATGAAATAAATATGACCTGTAGCATAAAAATATAATTAGCAAATTAATCAATCGCCATTCTTATTACACTTTAATGATGATATACTTATATGGAGCATAAACAGCAAATGTGACTTAGTTTGGAGCTCCCTTAAGAAATGTTAAATTCAAACATACTTAAATATACTGTCATTTCTCCATGAAAGTAAATTATTTTAATAAAAATGAAGTGTAGGCCGGGCAAGGTGGCTCACGCCTGTAATCCTAGCACTCTGGGTGGTCGAGGCGGGCAGATTGCTCAAGGTCAGGAGTTTGAAACCAGTCTGAGCAAGAGCGAGACCCTGTCTCTACTAAAAATAGAAAGAAATTAATTGGCCAACTAAAAATATATAGAAAAAATTAGCCGGGCATGGAGGCACATGCCTGTAGTCCCAGCTACTCGAGAGGCTGAGGCAGGAGGATCGCTTGGGCCCAGGAGTTTGAGGTTGCTGTGAGCTAGTCTGATGCCACAGCACTCTAGCCTGGGCAACAAAGTGAGACTCTGTCTCAAAAAAAAAAAAAAAAAAAATTAAGTATAATATTTTAAACAATGGCAGAATAATCAGAACTCTAATTCATTTATCAAATATCTGAGTGATCACTATGTACCAGGAACTGTTCAGTGTTGGGGACACAGCAGTAAACAAACAGAACAAAAATATTTCTCCTGATGAAGCTTACATTCAGGGTAGAAGAGTAGAAATATAGTTATCCCTTGGTATCCACAGGGTATTGGTTCCAGGTACAGAATCAGTGGATGCTCATGTCCCTTATATAAAATGGCTTAGTATTTGCATATAACCTATGCACATCCTCCAGTATACTTTATCTCTAGATTATTTATAATATTTAATACAATGTAAATGCTATGTAAACAGCTGTTATAGTGTATTGTTTTTATTTGAATTTTTAAAATTTTTTTCCTTGAATATTTTCAATCCATAGTTGATAAAACTTGCAGATATCAGAGGGCCGATTGTATAAACCAAATAAATAAATAAAATATAAGTTCTATGGATAAAAATAACATAATAAGAAGTGACAGAAAGTAAAGGGGTGAAATTTTAAGTAGGTTGGTCAGGGAAGGTCTCACTAAGAAAGTAATTGCATTTAGCAATGTGAAAGTGTGTTGGAAACTTTGTAAAAGAATACAAAGGATATGGGACAGGAGCTAGAGGGAGAAGTAGAGCCAAAATATTTTTGTTTGTTTTAAGATAGGTAAAATAACAATGTTTGCATGCTAATGGGAGTTGCTCACTTTTAGAAAATAAACAAAAAAAAACTGATGATGCAGGAGAGAAGGGGGATAATTGCTAGAGTAAGGTCTCTGAATAAGTAAACTATAAGGAAATACACCCTAGATAGACAGGGGCAGCACCAGCCTCAGATGAAAGATAGATAATCCCTCCATAGCTTTAGGAGAAAGGTCAAAGGTATGGTACGATGAAGGCAAGTGATACGTCTGGTAGAAGTTCTCTTCTGTATACTTTAAATGTGAAACAGGAAGGTCAAGTTTATCAGCTGAGAAAAGGGTAAGAGAAGAAGTGATGGAGGTTTTAGGAGAGAGAAGGTATGATCCAGTTAAGAGAATTGCAAATCTGAAAGGACTAGGAATGTGCAGCATGATTATCCAGGACGTATTATGGGCTAGCTGCTATTTACCCATAACAAGGCTAAAAATAAAACTTACTAGTTTAAAAACCTTATTAACATTTCTATTGATAAAATAAAACACTATTATCATTTATTTCAGTGTGAGTGAGATCTTTTCTACCACTTTTTAGTTAAACTTCTGTCTCCACACTTCAAAGAGGCCACCCAGAGGTTAATTATGCAAGTATTATCCCTTGGTTCCTAATATATATCATATGTGTTCCCTTTTTCATTCCCTCATTCTAATTATGCACATGTAAAAACCCAAATACACATATATCCCATAAAACTTACTGTGAGAATTCATATTTCTAAAACTAATTTAGAAATAATAGGGAAAAAAAAGTCAAGAGTAACCAGGTTGGCACAGTGACTCACACCTGTAATCCTAGCACTTTGTAAAAGCAAGACCCCTATCTCTACAAAAAATAGTAAAATTAGCCGGGTGTGCTGCCACTACTCAGAGGATGAGGCAGGAGGATCGCTTGAGCCCAGGAGTTTGAGGTTGCAGTGAGCCATGATGAGGCTACTGCACTCCAGCCTAGGCAACAGAGTGAGACCCTATCTCGAAAAAAATAATAAAAAATAAAAAAAAGAGTAACTAATAATTGAGATATAATACAGATGTCAGAAAGCACAATAAAATCTAAAAACACGGGAAGGAAGACTGGAAACCAGAGGCCAATAACTCAACATACTTAAGCAAAGATTACAATATTAACTTGGCAACTTACTGCAGATCGATCCAGGAAGAACTGATGAAACTCAAGGAAGATGCGACGCGTTTCCTTAGAATTGGTCTGTTTATACAGGTCTGAATAGAGATAACAGAGCTGAAGTGGAGAAAGGAATGAAAAACATAAAGTGAGAAATCATGAAAAATGTAATTTTATAGATTCTAATTATGTAGGAATGTTTGCAACAGGCAGGTCATCAAAACTAATGTAGGTATTACCATGTAACCAAGTTAAAAAAATTAATAACATCCTCATATGTTTATGAAACTGGAAGAAGTCTGTCCACTCATTTTGTAGATATAAAAAGTTCTATAGCATATGAATCAATAGAATAACTCTGAATCAACTAAATTGCAAAATATATTACCAATGTTGCAGGGTCAAACTGTGAAACTACATGGTGTAAGAAAACAGCCAAGTGAGCCGGACGAGATTTTAGCAGTTCAATGCTCTGGAAACAGCTGCACTGCCCATTGATCTAGAGGAAGAAATAACTATACATCAGCAACTCCAACATACAAATACAAAATGCAATGTAGGCTCAATTGCACATAGCTATCCAAATTTCACTTTGACCTTTCTATAAAAAAATTCAAGATTTAAAAAATGTCACTAAAATTTACTGGCAACACAGGCTATAGAATCTCTTCCTTAGAAAATTTATCCTCTCTCAGGGACAGGTTAGATGAAAGTCCATTTTGGGGAGAATGAAAATTTAGGAGATGATTATCAAGGACCTCAGATGTCTACAAATCAGTATATCAAATACAGTCTAACAACATTTCTAAAAATATAATGGGAAGCTTTTTGCTCAATAACAAAACAGGTGTTTCTCCTTTTCTTTTGAAGGGCTATCACAGAAATGGTGGTGGGAAATGGAGTTGTATGATTTTAAGACAACTCCTGGAATATTTGTATAACCCCTAAATCACTAAACATAAAAAACAATAATAGTTAAACTTAAGGTAAACTAGCATCACAATTCCATATAATTTTTCACATTTAGAAAAATTAGAGAAGTTAATCTAAAAAATAATACCAATTCTACACAATGTCTTCCAGAAAACATTAATAAAAGGCTAGCATTACCCAACTATCAAAACCAAAGATATTACAATAAGAAAAACTATAGACCAATACCCCTCCTGAACACAGATGTAAAAATTTTCTGCAAAATAAGAGAAAACTGAATCCAACAATATATTAATACAAACAGGATAATACATCATGACCAAGTGGAGTTCATTCAGGAATGCAAGGCTACTTCAACATTCTAATATCAATCATTGTAATCTACCACATTAGGAGACTAAATCAGAAAAACCGTATGATCACCTCAATCATTCAACTAAATTCAACATCTAGTCATGATAAAAAACTCTCAGCAAACTAGGAATATTTGTTAACCTAACAACTCTTGACCTAATAAACAGCGTCTACAAAAATACTTACAGTTAATATCACACTTTTTTTTTTAAGAGACTGGGTTCCGCTCTGTCACCCAGGCTGAAGTACAATGGCATGATCACAGCTCACTGCAACCTCAAACTCCTAGGCTTGAGTGATCCTGCCACCTTGGCCTCCCAAGTAGCTGAGACTACATGTGCACACCACCATGCCTGGCTAATTTTTTTATTTTTTGTAGAGACGGGGTCTTGCCATGTTGCCCAGGCTGGTTATTAACATCATACTTAATGATGAAAGACTGAATCTTTTTCCCTGAGATCAGGAATAAAACAAAGATGCCTCATTATTCTGACTCAACCTCATACTATTATAGAAATCCTAGCCAGTGCGATAAAGGCAAGAACGAGAAATAAAAGATAGGAAATAAGGAAATAAAAATTGCCTCTCTTTAGAGACAACATATATATGTAGAAAATCCCAAAAGACTTATGTTAAAAGCTCCTGGAAATAATAAAGGAATTTAGCAAGATCACAGGATACAAGGACAAAAATCATGCCAATCATATTCCTATATACCATCAATGAACAATGGGGATTGAATTTTTTTTTAAATACCATTTTCAGTAAAATTCCCAACCTCAATGAAATGAAGTACTTAAATATAAATCAACGACGTCTTACTGGCTTTAAAAGCAAAGTCATTTCTATTGGTCAAAGTTAAAATAAGTAATTAACCTAAGAGGCTTTTGGCTCTAAGATTTAGTTTCAAATCCTTAAAAATGTTATTTTAATCCCCAGGAAATGTTCATTTTTACAACAAATCAGACATCTCAGAAAATTAATCATTTATTTTTCTTTTAGAAAAAATGTCATTACCTGTTCATGTTCAGTACCAAAATCATCATCCTCTGCTCCAATAATATGAGGTGCTATACGGGTTGAGGGACTTCCGACAAGTGATTGAGTGTCCTGGTAACATTCAGGAAAAAAAAAACAAAACAGAAAGATTATCTGGTGGTCAAATTAAGAGAAAGAATAAAGCCATACCATCAAAAAGACATAGTTCACTTAACTGGTGGGATTTTTAAAAATTTTCTTTCAAGTATTATGTTTTCAAAGCAGTGGTCCTCAAATTTCTAAGGCCATGAACCACTTCAGCAGAGAATGGCCACAACAATAATGATGTTTCTCTGGGGGGGAAAACATTTCCCCTGGAAGTAGTAAATACCTTTGGCTTTTTATTACATCTCTGGTTATCTGATTCTAATCACTTTTTTTTTTCTTTTATGTTTTTAAAGGCCGGTCAAGTGAAGCAGTGGGATTAGAGAAGGAATAAAGCAATCTGTAACTAGTTGTGATACAAATCACTTTCTGTACACATCATTTATTAATTCATACATACCTAGACCTTGTGACAGAAAGAATTAAAGTTGGCTTACTTAAATAGTTATAACAAAAAGCTTAAATTTAAAAAAGTGAATGAAGACAATAGGACAAAGGAAAAACGAGAGCAGAAATGATAAGGCAAAGTTAGCAGAGAGGTTAATACATCTGAGAAGTGCTAACCAAACATTTCTATCAATGATACATAATTGAAAATTGTTGTTGCACCCTATTTTTTCACTTTTAATTCATTTTCGTAAGTGAATAATGCAGGGAGTCTGAACTATGGCACTGTTGACATTTTAAGCCAGATAATTCTTTGTTGTGGGGCTGTCCTATGCATTACAAGATGTGTAGCAACATCCCTGACCTCTACCTACCCACTAAATGCCAGTAGCAGCCTCCCAGTCATGATAATCAAAAGTGTTTCCACATACTGTCAAATGTCCCCTGAGATGCAAAATCACTCCTGGTTGGAAATCACTGGCATAATGCAATAAATTTTTTAAGTAATCTCACAAACAAACACTGCTTTAGAAACAAAGATACCAGAACTGTGAAAGTAGACTGTAGGTTGGCAGATTACACTCCAGTGATCAACTTGTCAACTCACAAAGTTGGATCCAGCATAAAAAAGGTATAAATGTATAATGTCAAAGCATAAATGTGTAAAGTAATAAATATGAGATGTGTGAAGACCATAAATAGTAAAATTGAGGACCATATAGGATTAAGAGAAATAAAAATTTTAGAAAAAAATTTAAAAAGAGCGAGTTTATCTTAAATTTGACAGCAGTTGAACATGCAGGTTCTGGAGTACTGCAAGAAGAGTCTGGCTATAATGGTTTGGGAGTCAGCTGCATAGTAGCTATACTTGAAACTATATAAATGGATCTACAAGTTATAAATTGAGTGAACAATATGTATCGGTAGTTTTTCCTCCTTAAGTGTACTGCAACATTATGTACTGCATCTCCTAAACATGATTCTGCCTTTTTTTTACTACTCTCTTTAATCTCAAGGCCTTGATAATTCAAAAAAAAGAAATCAGGTGAAACAACTAAAATTTGTTTATGGCATTAGTCACATAATTTTTATTTATTTATTTATATATATTTTTTGAGACAGGGTCTTACTCTGTTGCCCAGGCTAGAGTACAGTGGTATTATCATAACTCATTGCAACTTCAAACTCCTGGGCTCTAGTGATCCTCCCACCTCAGCCTCCCAAGTAGCTGGGACTAGAGGCACATGTCACCATGCCAAGCTAATTTTTTCTATTTCCTTTTGTAGAGATGGGGTCTTGCTATGTTACTCAGGCTGGTCTCAAACCCCTGGCCTCAGGCAATCTCCCACCTGAGCCTCCCAAAGTGCTATGATTACAGGCATGAGCCACTGTGCCCAGCCAAATTTTTATTTTATAACTGATTTCATATCTTTGATTTTTTAAAAGTCCTTATGTTGCTAATAATAAACACATCATGAAATGCTGTTAAATCTTTTATTATAAAAGTTAAATCTTTTACTATTAAACTTTAAACAAGTCTAATTAAAAAATAAATCAGAATGCTAAAAGTATTCAATTAAGAATACGTTAAGATCTAGCAATCCTGCTTCTAGGCATACACCTAAAAGTACTGAAAGAAGGGCAGCATAATCACAGCAGCCAAAAAGTGGAAGCAACTCAAGCATCCACTGACAGATGAATGGATAAACAAAATGTGGTACATACATATCATGGAATATTAGCCTTAAAAACGAAGGAAATTGTGACATGTGCCACAACATGGATGAACTTCGAAGACGTTATGCTAAGTGAAGTAAGTCAGTCAAAAAACACAAATATTATATCATTCCTTTTACATGAGTACCTAAAGTAGTCAAATCTATAGAGACAGAAAGTACAATAGTGGTTGCCAGGGACTTGGGGAAGGAAGGTATGCGGACTTCGTGTTTAACAGGTACTAAGTTTCAGCTGGGGAAGATGAAAAAGTTCTGAAGATGGACGGTGGTGATGGCTGCACAACAACGTGAATATACTTAATGTCACTGTACACTTAAAAATGGTTAAAAGAATAAATTTTATGCATATTTTATCACAATGAAAATATAATACTAAGCAGTCTAGTAACACTAACCATGGAATACCTCTCCATTTATTCAAATCTTCATTAAGTGCCTTAAATAAATTTATCAAAAAAATAGAATATGCAAACATCAAATGTGTTTATTATACCTTAAATATAAGGAAAACTAAAGACAGCACTATCACTGTATGGATTTCATACTCACAGTGTCCTGAATTGTTTCACTTTTCTCGGGGTTTTCATCTAGATAAATCCTCTCTTTCAGGCCACTCTTGGGACTCTAATGAAAAAAAAAGATCTTCAGTTCACTTCAACAGGCACACCAAATGGAGATAATGAAAAATATTGTGAAAAAATAATGTTACGAATCTCATATTTATATTTAAAACTAATATATATCTTTCATATACCTGGCTCTGTTACTGACGTTTTCCCCCCTGACTTTAGCAAGTCACTTATTCTCCAGCTTTTCAGTTTTATTTTTTCTTCTTTCTTTTTTTTTCTTTTTCTGAAGCAGAATCAGTTTTATGTTGATAAACAATATAGAACCAACAGAACAGTTTTACCCAGTTTCCAGGCCTGGGGGATTACTTTTTTACCAAATAACTCTAACGAGATACATTACATATCTCAAAATCATTACATAAAAATCAAAAGTCTATCTTTTTCTATCTTCCCCTAACTCTCACCTTCCCAAACTGTCCTTTCTTTCCAAGTAAAAAAGCATTTTGTCCTTTTTATATAAATAAAATTAAGCTTCTAGTTTTCTGTTACTACCTCATGTGCAAGGTGCTACATGTATTTTTATAAAATGTACATGGTATGTTTGGGATGACCTAGTATAGTTCATTCCTCTGTATTCATGGGGGATTGATTCCAATACCTCCTGGAGATACTAAAACCTGTGGATGCTCAAGTCTCTGATATATAATGGCATAGTAGTTGTACATAACCTATTTCCTGTATACTTTAAATCACCTTTAGATTACTTATAATACCTAATACAATGTAAATGTTATGTAAATACTTGTTATACCATATTGTTTATGGAATAATGACCAAAAAAAGTCTATATATGTTCAGCACAGATGCAATTTTTTCTCAAATATTTCTGACTCTGGTTGGTTAAATACACAGATTTGGTCACTAATATAGAGAGCCAACTGTGTAAAATACAAACTATACGACATGCAGAAAATTCACTTTTGGGGGTTGACGAACACCCCAAAGCAATGGGAGCTACTCTTCAGAACAACTGAGGAACAAATGAGGAACAAGACACTTGTGTATAAATGTCAACATGAAAGATACACATTATCTATCTATACATATACCACTATACGACAGGATAGAAAAAAACAGCAGTTTCAATATATGCTCCACCTTGTAAAAATGGATGACCCTTGGTTTTGCACGAGAGATGAGAAAGATAAGATTAGAATAATCCTGTCACAAAAAGCCAGGAAGCTATCAAAGATACCAGAAAGTCAAGTCAAAAAGAACAGAAGACAACTTGAGGGGGATCCCATCAACCAGAAAATGGTAGCTCATGTTAGAATCTATGAGTTCAAAATATTATACCCACACCCCCCTCCACACACACACACTAGTCACCTCTGTAGTTTGTTAGGGTATCAACTCTCCTGAAAAGAATCAAAGAAAACGGTTTTGTTCTAAATTTTTTTTTTTCTCGATTATTTTAAGAAACAGAGTCTTACGCTCTATCACCCAGGCTGGAATGCAGTGGGGAGATCATAGCTCACTGTAGCCTCGAACTTCTGGGCTCAAGCAATCCTCCCACCTCGGCCTCCCAGGTAGCTGGGTGGGACTACAGGAATACCCAGCTAACCTTCTCATTTCAGATCTGGCTGAGGGCTCAGTGTATTTTGTTCCTCTTTGGTGCTTCTTCCTTCTTGGCCTCCTGGTTTATCCTGATCTCTGCCGCCTTAATGGCAAGAGTTGACTGTTGTACAAAATACTCCTCCATAGCTTAACTGTGCTCCACTTAGCTCCACTATGCTTAACACCTTCATACCACATAGAAATCTCTAAGACATATGCCAGGGACTGCATGTTATTTAAATCATCTTAACTACAGTGAAAAATGAGAAAACTGGTGAGCGGTCCTTAACAGATGACGCGTGAAACAGGAGAAAACTCTTGAGCGGTCCTTAAGGTGTTAACATAGCTCCACTTTACTCCTTCCTTTCACATCTCTTAGCACATATCCTGGGACATTGATTTGAATCTTCTAATGCCAGATGGCGTTTTCATGGAATCCCTTGGAAAAGTTTCAAATAGGCCTGAGCCAGCATCTTTGACTTCAGCTAGGCCTGTCAGAGACTTGAGAAGCTTGGGGTTTCTGACCTGGTAAATGGATCTGGGCACATACCTATTATGCCTTTTGCTATGAGAAGGGAGGGAGAGAGCTCTGGTAGCCACAGGGACCATCTTTTCTGGCTCCTCAACCAGGAGAAGACAGTCTGCTTATGGGGTCCTCCTGGGATTTGTGGCTCTTGAGAAGGGTTCTGAGATCAGCTGTTTCTCTCAGCTGTCTGGAGGGCTTCCCTTTCCCCACCCAGAGCAGGCACTGGGTTTAGAACTTGCTGATTCTTGGTTTGGAGGGAAACCACTCCTCCTTAAGTTTTGTAGTGTTCTTTTGGCCTCCATTTAGTTTGGAGGATTTGCCACTATACTGGGCTTACATGTGATAGGCCAGAGGTTTCAATTTACCTGAGAGCGAAGAGGTTCTGGTGGGAGCAGCTGCCTCACCTGATCTTTGGACATGCCAGAGTAGGAACTATATGTACAATTTAAGGGTTTGAATATTTTTTTTGTCCTCCTTAATAGTTTTCTATTATTCTTAGAATAAAGACTAGCATTCCCAAAGGCACCCTGGGGCCCTTCACGGTCTGACCCTGCTACCAGGTTTAGTTTCAGTTCCTCAGCCTCACCAGGCTCCCTCCTCCCACATGGCTTTTGTAAATGCCATTTCCTCTACGTGGCTTGGGAAATTCTTCACTCCTCTCTTGTAACCTCCTCGGTACAGGTTACCCTTATTAATCCTTCATATCTCACCATGTGTCATGACACTGAATTGTAACCCCTACCTCCCAGACTGGATCAGATTTCAGTCTTTCATAATACTAGCTTGATTTGAAATTTTAAAGTCTTGACACTAGTTATAGAATTAAGGTTTTCTCTACTGTGTGAAAGCACCGTGATAGGAGATCTTGTCTAATTTGACCAGTAGATTCCCCAGTAACTACTTGTTGAGTGATTAAAGATGAAGAAGAGCAAGAGAGAGGACAAGGTGATACTGGAATAAGCTTTTTAAAGCCGTTGAACTCTGGATTTGAGTTTGCAGAAAATGTTTGCAGTACTGTTTGCACTACTTTTCGCTCTCTCACCTTACTCATTTTTTGGTCTGGGATCTGAGCAGAATATTCATTGTGTAACAGAGGTTTGGGGCATTGGCAGTCACAGATGTCTGCATAATTAGGACTGAGAGGTGTAGTTTGGGGACATTCTTGCCTCCACTGAGTTCTCGCCTTCACTCTTTCTCTGGTCCTTAAAGATAGTAATAATGCTTATAGAAACTTTTAAAAAAATTCTCATAATTCAGATACCCCACCATCTTAAATCATTTTCATGTTCTTATTTCCTAAGTAGTTCTTGCTTACATGCACGTGCCATTTATACCTGGCTGCCACTGTAGCGTACATACCATCGTGTAGTCTTGTTTTTCCCACTATGTACTTGTCATAAGCGAATTTCCTATAGTGCATGGTTTCTCAATCTCAGCACTAGTGACACTTGGGCCAGATAATTTTTTGTTGTGGGGGGATGACATGTATATTGTAGGAATGTTTAGCAGCATCCCTAGCCTCTACCCACTAAATACCAGTAGTATCTCTTCAGTTATGACAACTGAAAATGTCTCTAGACATTACCAAATGTCCCGTAGGGGCCAAGATCACCCTCACTTGAGAACCATTGCTACAGAGTTTTAGTAATTAAAATTTTAAGTGGGCCATTGCTTTTGAGCCCAGTGAAGGAAAAGACCTTCCTAATCAGTTTCATCAGCAGCTTATAAATACATGACTTTTTCTGGTGGTCTGCTGAGGGAGAAGATTTCAGGAATTTGGAACTATAAAGTACTCCGTCTTGACTGGACAGGCTTTGTTTCTGAGCCTCTCTGCTGTCTGAGGCTAGAGAATCTAGATGTTTCATAACAATTCCTAGATTAAAACCATCAGGACAAGAAGAGTTGAAGGCTAATGGTTTAAGTCTTGTAATATTAGATATTATCAAATAATAAGTATTAAATAATTAATATTAGCTAAGTAATAGAGCCAGTGATTATCAAGTAATTGTGTGCTAGGCACTTTTATGTATTAATTCATTTAGTCCTAATAACAACCCTCTGAGGTAGGTCTTTATTATATCTCCATCATATAGATGAAGAAATTGAAGCTTAGAAAGGCTGAGTTCGTAGTCACACAGCTAGGAAGTGGTGGAGCTGAGATTCAAACCCAGCAATCTGACTCCAGAGCCTGTGCTCCTCAGTAACTACCATTTACTGACTACCTGCTGAGGTCCCTGATGCTAGGCTGAGAGCTTTATAGACATGGCTTCCAATTTTTATAGTAGCCCTTCAGAGTAAGTGATATTATCCCAGATTTTACAGATGTGGAACCAGTCTCTTAGAGAAGCTATAATGTGTTGCCCATGGTCTGCGAGATCTGTGGCCCAGAGCCTGACATACTTCTATGCATAATGTGGCCTCCCAAGTATGAATAAAAAATTTTTATAACCTTGTCCTTTTTCTCTTGGAACTGCCACTCACTAGTTCAATAAATATCAATTAAATGCCTTTTGTAATTTAGTGCCAGTCACTAAATACATGTTACCATTTCTAATTAGATCTTATTCAGGTGCTTTGTGTACATTATCTTATCCATATAGGAGTCTTGGTGGTATCCCATTTTAGAGCTGAGGAGTCTGAGATCCAGAGAAATGAAAGGACTTTCCTAAGGTCTATTTAAATAGTAATTAGCTGAGCCATGAATTGAACCCAGGTCTGTCTAGTTTCAAATTGTATCCTTAACTACAGTCATGTGCCGCACAAGGACTTCTCTGTCAACGATGGACCATATATACAATGGTGGTCCCATAAGATTATAATGGAGCTGAAAAATTCCTATCGCCTAATGACATCATAGCCATCATAATGTCGCATTATGTGTTTGTGGCAATGCTAGTGTAAACAAACCTGTGCTGCCAGTCATATAAAGTGCAGCACATACAGTTATGTACAGTACATAATACTTGATAATGATGATAAACAACTGTGTTACTGGTTTATGTATTTACTATACTTTTTATTTTAAAGTGTTCTCCCCCTTATAAAAAAGTTAACTATAAAACAGCCTCAGGTACAGCCTTCAGGAGATATTCCAGAAGGAGGGCACTGTTATAGGCAATGACAGCTCTGTGTGTGTTATTACCCCTGAAGACCCTCCAGTGGGACAAGATCTGGAGGTGGAAGACAGTGATATTCATGATCCTGACCCTGTGCTGGCCTAGGCTAATGTGTGTGTTTGTGTCTTAGTTTTTAACAAAAAAGTGTAAAAAGTGAAAAATTTAAAAATTTTTAAATAGAAAAAGCGTATAGAACAAGGATATAAAGGAAAAATATTTTTATACAGCTGTACAGTGTGTTTGTGTTTTAAGCTAAGTGTTATTATAAGTTTTAAAAGTTATAAGTCAAAAAGTTTTAAAATTTTTTAAAAGGTTAGAGTAAGTTAAGATTAAATTATTGAAGAAAGAAAAAAATTTTTTAAATAAATTTAGGGTAACTTAAGTGTACAGTGTATATAAAGCCTACAGTAGTGTACAGTGATGTCCTAGGCCTTCACATTCACTCACCACTCACTGACTCTCCCAGAGCAACTTCCAGTCCTGCAAGCTCCATTCATGGTAAGTGCCCTATACAGGTCTACCATTTTTTATCTTTTATACTGTACTTTTACTATACCTTTTCTATGTTTGGATATGTTTAGATACATAAATGCTTATCATGGTGTTACAGTTGCCTACAGTATTCAGTACAATAACATACTGTATAGGTTTGTAGCCTAAGACCAACAAGCTATACCATATAGCCTATGTGTGTGGTAGGCTATACCGTCTAGGTTTGTGTAAACACACTCTAATGTTGCTACAATGATGAAATCGCCTAACTACAAATTTCTCAGAACATATCCCCGTCATTAAGCGTCATATGACTGTATTGTGCTCTTTTGTGTACTGTTAGGGAATGTCCTTAAAATACTCAAAAATGAGCTATGATATACATTGTTAGCAATGGTAAAGAAGGAGGACTCTGTGGGTAAGACATGTTCTCTCTGGTGGCCCTCAATTGCAACTCTCTTCACAGAAGCAGATGAGAATGGCCTTTAGTGAGTGCACTGGTGACATAGCACCAATTTTGGCTCTCGTTCCACATACTTGGTGACTTCAGGCCTTAACTTGACAGATCTACTCAGCTAGGCCCAGCACTTCAATAATTGGTCTCCCTAACGACTGCACCAACCCGAGGTCTCAGGGACCTGTGTGTCTTAGGATAATAGTATGGTCTACTAGGAGACTATAGACTCCTAAAGATGCCCTTAGATTTTCCCATCTTCTTGGGGATAGAGACACAATCTTTTTTGGTCAAGTACTTTATGCAAAACACTCTCTTGCCTTTTCAAAAGCCTTTGCTTGCCTAGCAACCAGAGTAATGGAGTATGAAAAGACTTACTGCTCTTTGCAGATCCAATTTACTCAGCTGACTGGTGGGATATGCCCAGTGCCTGCTGGCTGGGAGAAGGCTGGGTTCACCAGACCAGGCTAGCCTGGGGAAATAGAAGGTTTTTTAAAGTCTTACACTGCTCCCACACTTCATTGTTCTTAGCCCCCTTCCACCCAGGAGCAGCCTGGGTTTTCTGCTCTAATACAGCTTTTACCAAGTCTTGAAAACATAGCACACACGTTCCTATTATCTCTTGCATAGCTTTGTTAAGCTGCTATAAACAATGAGGACATTGGTTTGGTGGGGAAGAAAAAGACTACTTTGGGTAAAAGGCAGCTATGGAAATTGGAAGGTGTGGGTGGGATACAGTAAATCAGTCTTAGAAGGATTGGAGCCAAGCAGGCAGTGTTAGGACCTCCCTGTGCCAGTTCCACTCTGCAGAGAAAGTCCAGTGCCGCAGGTCATAAGTGTGGAGGATACTCAGGGTGATAGGGATCTTCCCTATGATATACTCCTGTGTGTACAGTACTAGGCTCCAGCGCCTGTGCACAGGGTCGTGTGTCTCTGACTGCACAAGCTGCCTGTGTGGCATGGTGCCCACAGGCACCTAGTGCCATCTTCCCAGTGGTTGGTGTGGTTAGCCACAGGGGAAACTTGAGGAGGAACCTCTTGGAAACTGACAGCTTTTTCATTCCCTGAAGCTTTCCTTAGGTTTCCATGGGAGTCATTCTCAGGAGAACTGTCTACACTAGTAGAATTTGATGCCTTTTAAAAAATGTATATTATATTGTGTCTCCTCGGAGTTGAGATGCTCTAAAAATCGGGACATGACATAGGATGAGTATAATTAAAATATTGAAAATGAAGATAGCAGGGACTGGTGTTTGTATCACTGGATGAGGACTTAGCCCAGCAGACAATAAGATGAATGTGAGGACCAAATCCAGAATGATCAGTGAGCTAGAAGAGCTGGTTTCTTCCAAATGTCTACTTAGTTCAACTCTGCTAATCCCCCAGAGCTTCTGCTCCTGGGTTATACCTGGGCTGTCACACAGAGAAACCTAGCCACTTTTTAAAAAATAACTTTTCAAATTACAGAAATATTTCTTCCCTTAGAAAGTAAATAATACACATAATTTTACTACCTAGAGATAGCAGCTAATGTTTTGGTATAAATTTTTTTATGACGCAATCCTTTTTGAAATTCAGCTGGTACATTAGTCTCTGTCCAGGGCGTATATTTGCAGCTATTATAATGCTACATAAAAGTGCTGTTGAGTGTTTTTTGTTTGGAGGACTTTTTTTTTTTTTTTGAGACAGAGTCTGGCTTTGTTGCCTGGGCTAGAGTGCTGTGGCATCAGCCTAGCTCACAGCAACCTCAAACTCCTGGGCTCAAGCGATCCTCCTACCTCAGCCTCCTGAGTAGCTGGGACTACAGGCATGCGCCACCATGCCCGGCTAATTGTTTCTATATATTTTTAGTTGGCCAATTAATTTCTTTCTATTTTTAGTAGAGACAGGGTCTCGCTCTTGCTCAGGCTGGTCTCGAACTCTGGACCTTGAGCGATCCTCCCGCCTCGGCCTCCCAGAATGCTAGGATTACAGGCGTGAACCACCACACCCGGCCGAGTGTTTTTTGTTTGTTTGTTTAAATTCGTCAAGTCTGTATCTCCTCACCTGGATCTTGGCCTCTTAGAATACGCAAGTCTTAAGGAGTGGTTATCAGTTTTCACCAAGGTCTCCATTTCAGATTTGTTTTACACTGTTGACTTCATACTGTTTTTATCCCCAGTCTAAATTATTCTTGTTTTTTAAAAATCACAGTGTAGTATAAAGCTCTACAACTCTTTATTAGTTTATAGAATAACAGCAAAAATAATGGCAATAATGTATTAACTGTTTATTTTGTGCCAGCCACTGTGCTAACTGCTATCTCATAATCTTTATAACAATTCCAAGATGTCGGTGGTTATCATCTCCACTTTTCAGATGAGGAAACTGATCGAAAAGAGGTTAAGGTACTTGCATTTTACTTAAATGGACTATGCCATATATATTAAGCACAATCACTAAATCCAGTGAACCTGTACTTGTATGAGCTAGACCTTTGGGGATACAGAAATGAAGAGGACCCAGCTCCTGCCCTGTGAACTGAGCTGACAGTCTGGCGGGAGCTGGGGGTCAGTGGAGACAGACCCAGTGAGCGGATCATGGCTGAATTTGAGTACCTTGCCCTGGTCTTCTGCTCTTCCAGTGTTACCTTGGCTCCCTGAGGGAATGGGGCCCTTCTCCAGGAAGTATTTACTTTCCTATCAACTGCTACAGAAAGTCTTATCAGCTTGTACCCGGAAGCTTGTTGCTTGTGTGCTGTGAGGGCCGAAACCCTTTGGTTTTGCGGGACCAGTACTGCTCTCCTCCTTTTCCCTTCCTGCTGGGCTCAGTGGCCTTTCCCTCATTTGATTAAAGGTGTCTTGCATATCCAGGCTGGGATCCTGATTGGAAAAGGTAGCACACGCCTGTGGTTGCACTGATGCATCTTCAGCCTTTTAGATTTTAGGGACTTTCTGAAGCTGGGGAAGGGAGTGGAGCCATCTCCCTCCACCACATACGTACACACTCTTGTTCTGGAGGTTGTACCCAAGAACTTTCTCTTTGGCGTCCTAGCCATCAGACCTTTCCCCCAGGAACACACCTGCTTAAAGACTATAAACTGGGAATAGCCTAGAAAAGATTTTAGTGCCTTTCAATTGCATTTTCCTTAGGGAACAGATCTCCATTAGGCTCCTTTTTTTTTTTTTTTTTAAAGTAGTGTCTTGGTTTCCTCTGAGCTTTTTCCATTTACTCTTAAATGAGTTCATTTGGTAGCCTGCAATACCTTGTCAGCCCAGAGGACTTTAGAGAGAGAGAGCGAAAGATTGTATTGTGTTTTTCTTAATGGGTAAAAATGGATTTTTGCTTTTGAGGCATGTGTATCATGAGTAGTTTGTTTATGAAGGATCAATATTCCTCTCCCTTCTTCCTGAGCCTCCAAAAAAGTCCCGTCCAAGTACACCCAGGCAGTTGGTGGGTATCCATGAACTCCCCATGGCTGTGGGCAGGATGTCCTGGGGCTGCATATCTGAAGGAAAGGCTCCAAAGAAGCCCTGTGAAAAGGTGTATTCTGTGGCTGCAGGGCCTACTCTTGCTGGCCTAGAACTGGGCTGGGATCCTGAGCTCCTTTTGCTAGCTTACTTTCCCAAAATCTCTTCCTAGGCAGATTGTTCCTTTGATATAAAGTGATGGCCCCAATATCAGGGACTGCCCTCCGCCCCTTTCTGGAAAATTCAGGGTATGCCAAGATCTCTTTTGAAGGGTTTGAACTGACAGAAGTAGAGTGATTCCTTTTCTTAAGAACTTGAGACTGATTGGGTCTTCATTTTTTCCTTATTAATGCTTTACATTTGCTTCAGAGCCAGCTTAACCCATATCTGCAACTTGTTTACAAGACAGGCTGGAAACAGCTTTTCCAACTCAGGAAAGGGATGCAAGGCAGATTGTTCATTTGTCCATTCATTCATTTGGTGTCTCTTGTGTGCCAGACCTACTGAGTGCCCTGTGCTAGGCTATAGACATGGAGTGATAAGTGGCATTGGAGTCCTTAGCATTTTTGTCCAGGTAGAGTTAGGAGCTTAGCGTCAGTCACTAGGGTTTATCTTGGAGGTCAAAAGGAATTCCTGCATAGTACCATTACCCTGTTCAGTCATGACAGAAGAGTGATTGGAGGGGGGCTCTGTAGTAGGGTTCTTGGTGATAGCCAGCTCCAGCTTGCTGATACGGTAGGCGTAGGTAATAAGGGTAGCTATGTGGTTGTGAATATCATTAGGAGGCAGCACCCCTGGCCTTCCTGGGTTATCACCCAGGAGCCTAATATCCACAAGGAGTTGGACTCGGGTAGGACCTTAGGGAAATAGGCACCTCTTTTACCCCATTTCCATGTCTCTTATTCAGAAAGACCCCAATTCATTGTGTAAAATGGAACTATCTGTTTAGTTCCAGATTTATTTAATGACTATATTGCTTCCAGGTGTCTTAGCAATTGGGGAGCCCTGCCTTCTGTCCTTCAGGTTTTTGTCTTGGGAGCAATAATAGCAGCTAATACATACTGAATACCTGCTGTGTACTAGGGACTGGCCTATGTGGATTAACTCATTAAGTCTCTAAAGAACCCGATAAAGGAACAGGTGCTATTCTTATTCCCATTTTACAGGTGAGGCAACAAAAGCTGGAAGAGGTTGTAATACCTGCAAGGTAGCACTAAGGCTGGACCCTGGAGTAGCCAACTCTAGTGCCGGCTCTCTTGCCTCTGCACTGTGTTTTTGGTGGAGTGCCAGGCCCAAGAGATCGGGTCTGCCTGTGCTGCGATATGTCCAAATGATGACAGCAGCACTACAAACATACTGTCCAAGAGTGTGTACTAGGTTGCGTGTGCTGTGTGCTGGGCTTTAAGAGTTTGCCAAGGCCAGGCGCAGTGGCTCACGCCTGTAATCCCAGCACTCTGGGAGGCCGAGGCGGGTGGATTGTTTGAGTTCAGGAGTTCGAGACCAGCCTGAGCAAGAGCAAGACCCCATCTCTACTTCAAAAAAATAGAAAGAAATTAGCTGGGCAACTAAAAAAAAAAATATATATATATATGTATATATATATATATATATAAAATTAGCCAGGTATGATGGCGCGTGCCTATAGTCCCAGCTACCTGGGAGGCTGAGGCAGAAGTTTGAGCCCAGGAGTATGAGGTTGCTGTGAGCTAGGCTGATGCCATGGCACTCGAGCCCAGGCGACAGAGTGAGACTCTGTCTCAAAAAATAAAAATAAAAATAAAAATAAATTAAAAGAAAAAAAAAAGAGTTTGCCAAGAGTCCTTCTGTTCTGTCTCCTGGTTCTCCAAACTGGTAGTGCTGTGAATAAAACCACCACTTTGTACAGCTGAACTGTGTTCAGTGGATGAGAGAAATCAGATGCTTTCTGGCC
>CAUYPO010013173.1:0-33335 GCA_963574435.1 Cheirogaleus major
ATCCCTGGGATGAAGCCCACTTGGTTGTGATGGATTATTTTCTTGACAAGCACCTGGATTCGGTTGGCTAGGATTTTGTTGAGAATTTTTGCATCTATATTCATAAGGGATATTGGTCTGTAGCTTTCTTTTTTTTGTTGCATCCTTTCCTGGTTTTGGTATCAGGGTTATATTTGCCTCATAAAATGTGTTGGGGAGGATTCCATCCTTCTCGATGTTGTGGAATAATTTCTGCAGAATAGGCACCAGGTTGAGTGTATTTTTATGTGTTTTTTTGACCATTTAGATTTGCTTTTCTGTGACTTGACTACATATCTTTTCTCCATTCAAAGGTTGTTTTCTAGTAATTCTTACAAGTGCTGTGAAAATGCAGGCATTAACACATTGCAACATGTTGTAGGACATCTATCTAGCCTATATTTTTTAGTTTGTTTACGGTACGTTTTGTCACACAAGTAAAAGAAATTACATAGTACAGCATGCTTATCTTTTTATATCCTTTACAAGTTAGTTCCCTGTTGGTTATAAACATTTCCCTGACACCTGGGTTATAAAAATATTCTCCCAAATCTTCTCTAACATGTTTGTGACAGGCACAAAGATAATCCCCAAAGATATCCATGTCTTTATCCCTGGAACCTGCGACTATGCTACCTTACGTGGCAAAAGAGACTTTGCAGGTGTGTTAAGGGTACAGACCTTGAGAAGGGGAGATGAATTACACAGGTGGGCCCAGTCTAGTCACTCAAGTCCTTGAGAATGAGAACCTTTCTTAGTTGTGGTCAGAGGGAGATGTGCAGCATTGTTGACTTTGAAGATGGAGGAAAGAAGCCATAATCCAAAGATCCTGGGTGACCTCTAGGAATGACAAGGAAATGGATTCTTCCTTAGAGCCTCTAGAAAGGAACACAGCTCTGTCAGACCCGCATCAGACTTCTTACCTACAGAACTGTAAGGTCATAACTTGTGTTGTTTAAGCTGCTGGGTTCATGATAATTTGTTATGGCAGCAAGAGGAAATCAATACATGTTTGCTGCTTAGTTTAAATAATGTGTACCTTTATCTACCTATAATTCACTTTTGAATATGTTAGCAAGTAGGGGTACAACTTTCATTCTAGATGGACTCTCCAATCTGTTGTACTGATCAATTTGTTCACTCCTTTGCCAATATCACATTGTTTTGATATAGTCACTCTAATGCATTCAGGTATCTGGTGAGGCCAATTAGCCTCTTTCTTTTTGTTTTTGCCTTTTAAATAGGTTTCTTGGGTTTTTACAGATTTTTGTCTTAGGTCCTTCAATGATTATTTCTTGTTAAATGTATTACTAGGTATTTTACAATTTGTGTTATTATGGTGACAATTCCATCTTCATTTGTAATTGATAATTCTCATACATAAAGCACCCCCCACACAACCCTGTGTCAAGGCCTTTGAATTTGCTGTTCCTTCTGCTTAGATTGGCATGTTCTTGTCACAGTCATCTGCACAGTGGAATTCCTCACCAACCTCCAGTCTCTGCTCAGATGCTGACTTATTGTCAGTGGATCACTCCATAGAAAACAGCACTCCACTGCCTGCTACGCACCCCACTAGGTGAGCATTTACTATACTCTTTCTCTGGCTTTATATTGTTCTCCATAGCACTTGTCACCATCTGGCTTACTCACTCACTTGTGGTTTATTTCCTTTTCCAAACCCAACCAAAATATCAGCTCCATGAAGAAAAGAATTTGTCTTTTTTGTTCAATACTGTATCTCCAGGGACCAGGTGAGTGCTTGGTATTTAGTCTTTGTTCACTAAATATTTGTTGAATTAATTACTATAAAGAAGATTTACTGATTTTTCTATGTTTATTTTTTAATCCAGCTACCTTGTCAAATATCCTTAGTGACTGTAACCTTATATATATTTTTTTTACTGGAATCCTTTGACTTTTATATGTATACAATCACATCATTACCAAGAAAGATATTTACTTGTTTGGTTGTATTAATTATGCCAATTACTTCTTGCCCCATGAAATTCACTGGGACCTTTGCAACAATGATGGATAATACTGGTGGAAGCCGGTATCCCTATCGGGAGAAGACTGCAAAGATGGTCTCCATTTTTCACTCCTCCCTGTATCTGTGCCTTTTGCCATGAATCTTTGCCATGAATCTCTGCAGTGTCTTCACGCTCTCAGTCTAGGCATCACTAGGTGAGTGCTTTGGCCAAAGGGTTGTTGGCAAACGTGATGTAAGCAGAGGCCTGAAAAGTGCTTCTGACTCTAGGCTTGCTCTTGCTCCTGTGCCACTAGCTGGTCTGGCCTGCTGGAGGACGAGAATGTGTTGCGGGGAGTACTGTTTTCCACTGTTCTAGGAGAGACCATCTTCCATCAGCTCACAGCCAGCCAGCCCCAGACATCGCCCAATTGCAATGGCAGAGCGGTGGAGATGACCCACAGTGGACCACAGATGTGCATGCAAGCCCAGCCCAGATCTGATCCCCACTGACTTGAGCAATACACATGCTTATTATGACTTGCCACTGAAATTTGGTAGTTATTTTGTAGTAGTGTTATGACAAGAGATAATTGATACATTCTCTTATGCCTGATTTTACTACAAAGAGCCTGAAAGTTTCATCATTTAGAATTTTGTTACTTGTTAGTTTTTGGTGGAACATCTTTATCACATTTAAGTGAAATAGAAACAATAATTCATTTTTTAAAAATTACAATTGGCTGCTGAATTTTACAAATGCCTTTTCCACATGTACTGTTACAATCATTTTCCTCCTTTAATTTATTGATGAGATAAGTTATTTAATAGATTTCCTAATTTTTAACCATGTTTATATTCCAGGAATAAGTTCTTCTTGGTCATAGTGTATCATTCTTTTAAGATCCCTCTGGATTTTACTTTTTATTTAAAGTATTACTTAGCCATAAAAAAAGTGGTGACCTAATACCTCTTGTATTATCCTGGATGGAGCTGGAGCCCATTTCTTCTAAGTGAAGAATGGAAAAACAAACACCATATGTACCCACCATTAAGTTGGTACTAATCAATCAAAACTTATGCACACTTATGGAAGTAACATTCATCAGGTGTCTGGCAGGTGAGGGGAGGAGGGGATAGGTAAATTCACACCTAGGGTGTGGTGGGGCGTGCTTATAGCTCTGACTGAGGCGGTGCAAAGGCAGTTTATGTAACCAAAGTGTTTGTACCCCCTTAATACTCTGGAATAAAAATAAATAAATAAAAATTGCCCCTACATGTATAAGTAAAGTTGACCTTTTTTTTTTTTTTTTTGTCTATAGGTCTATATTTCCTTGTCATATTTTTGAATAAGGGTTATATTGGCTTTGGGAAATGGCTTTTGAAACTTCCAAAATTGATCAAGGAGCCCAAATACAGGTAGGGACATAAAGATTTGAATAACATCCACTCATTCAGTCTAATAGATCTGAACATAGAACTCACATAATATGAATTAATAAAATAGATTTCTGGTTGTGCATGGAACATTAATAAAATATAAATTACAAGGCTAGAAGGAAAACCTTAACTTATTTTTAAAGAGTAGATATTTAAATAGGATCATAAGCAAATAAAATTGATATTAAATAATAAAGCAATAGTAAGTTTTAATTACTTGAAAAATAAGAAACATCCTTCAAAATAACTGTAGGATTGATGAGAAAAGCAAAATTAAAATATAAGCTATCTAGTATCAATGAAAAAGAAAATATTTTCTACTAAAACTTATGGAACTCAGCTAAAGGTATACTCAGAGGAAAATGTATAGCTTATAGCTATAATAGCTTCATTATCAAAAGACTAATACATGAACATAGTACTCATCTTAAGTTTCATGAAGAACATAAGAACTAACATAAATAAAGTATGAAGAATAAATTAATAAAGATAAATATTGAAATAAAGTGGAAAACAAAAATGACAGAAAGAACAAATAAATTCAAAAGCTGAGTCTTTTATAAAACATGTACCTATCTCATGAGCATACTAAGGGAAGAAGAGGGGGAAATATTAGAATTGAGAACAGAGAGAAACACATACACAAAGTTTAAAATTATTATAAGAAAGAACTACAATCAACCCTATTGTAATAGATGGGAAAACCTAGAAAAAACATGGATGATTTCTTAGCAAAATAGGAATTAACTGACCCAAGAGGAAGTATTATACAACATTTAATAAAAAGGGATTGAAATTGTGATCAAAAATCTATTATTTAAAACGGGGGGGGGGGGGGGAAGTACCAGGATTAAATAATTTCACAGCTGGGTTTCATTTAATTTTTAAAGAACAGATAATTTAAATGCTATTTAAACTATTCCAGACCACTGAAAAAAATGAAATGCTCCTAAATTCATTTTAAGAAATAAAAAGAGCAGTGGATCTCATGATGTGTTGTTTCCTGGACCAGCAGCATCTGCATCCATCTGGGACCTTGTTTGCAATGCAAATTGTCTGTCCTTACCCACACCTACTGAATCAGCAACTCTAGGGTGGTGGGTCCAGGAATCTAAGGTTCTCAGGTGATTCAGGTTTGAGAACCATTGTTGTAGATGTAGCTGGCATACATTTTATATACAAAAGGCTATAAGTTGCTTCCTCTACAGGACTGTGTCTCCTATATTTATCTGCTTTCATTTCTTTTTTTTCAACATCACAATCTATCTTCTAGACACATAACCTTGAGCTTGCCCACACCATTTTCCTTCTCATTATATATACATATATATAAATATTTTGCATAAAAAATCA
Source organism: Cheirogaleus major (assembly GCA_963574435.1). Classification (NCBI taxonomy): domain Eukaryota; kingdom Metazoa; phylum Chordata; class Mammalia; order Primates; family Cheirogaleidae; genus Cheirogaleus; species Cheirogaleus major. Next base: position 4,781 of record CAUYPO010013173.1, read on the forward strand.
CCTCATGTATCTATATATCCACATTTACTTCTATTACTACATGTGGTATCTGTCTCTATATTGGTAGACATCACAGGTGGTAATTGAGCCAAAACTAATTTAGACATGACCATTTGCACGTTGCATTCTAATTACCAAATGAGAAGAAGTACATTTGTATATTTTCATTGTAAGGCCAAACTTGTTACAGTGGGTTGGAAACATTTTGATACATTTTAATAAGGAAGTAAAGAAATATGTGAGTTTCACACCACAAAAGCTAGGCATTTCACATCCATTACCTCATTTCCCTCTAATTCTACTATAAAAAGTAGTTATTACTAGCTTCATTTTTTACATGAGGAAAGAAAGGACCAGAAAAGTTCAGAAGCTTGACCAAGGACACCGAGGTCTAAGGAGGATTCAAAATCATGTTTGCCTTCCCGTAATCCTGCCTTGGCTCCTCCTATTAAACCTCTTCCAACTTTTTTCTAAAACCGAGTTGACTCCCAAGAAATCTGAGTCCACCTCCTTCTCCAGTGGACTTCAAAAAGCGTCTTTTCTGACAGATAACATACTCCCCTGCCCTCTTAATTTAGACATGCTTCAAAGTAAAAGCACCAATGATGTTTGTGTATTGCTTTGACCCAGAGACTAACAAATCTTTACACACGATATATTAATATAAGATACATAAAAGAAACCATTTTAATATTCACGGATTAAGGGTTTGGGGTTTGCTTTGGCATGCAGAAGGAATATTAGTTGCCTGTAATTCTGGTTTTAGGAGGCTCATAACTGTAATAGATAGCAGCTCCCCGAATCTGAGTTTCCTGGCACATGGCAAGCCTGAGCTGGAAAGCTCATATTTCCCTGCCTGAGACCACCCACGGGGAGGAGGCATGAATCTGTCAACAGTGTGGTCTCCTCTATAAAGCTGCCTTCCACAGAGGGCTCGGGTTCCTCACACCGAGACTTTGCAGTACACAGGCCAAGATGATTGGGTTGTCATAAATATAGACTCCCTGAGAACAGGAATTATACACGGGGCTGAGGAACAAGGGAAACATTCTCCTCAAGAAGAGAAGCCCAAGTTTTCTTTGTATTTGCCTGTTTGCAGCCAACTAACTTGGCCTCCAGGAATGGGGACGGCTGTATCACCAAATTTTCAAGGTGATTAGGACAGCTGGCCTCATTTTTTTTTTTTTCCTGAAGCATAGCATGGAAATTTGACAACTGGGTCAAGAAACAAAGTCTTAGGCTTAAACCCTCTGTTTCCAGGCTGCTGCTCAAAGTCCTTGAATTGGCATATTACTCCACCATGCAAAATATACTATGTGACTTTGTAACTGTGTAGGGCTTTGGAGTTGGATGAAATTTCTAAAGAGAGCAAAAATCTATCTGCATGCAAATGGTTTTCTCTTTATTTTCCTATGACTAATTGACAAAATTTAGTAATCGATCAGGGAGGCAGATTATTTATTATGAGCCAATTAATTAGCCTATCATATCTGGTTCTAAAAAAAGTCACATTTTTAAAAGTAAACCATGATTACAGATCATTGTTTTTCCTCATAATAAGGCATTAAGTCTCCTATGAAAGTCCTTGATTGTTTTTATAAATACATCCAACAATAAATTATGAAATATTAATGTTTTATTATTTGACCATAATTTGTGATTAAATTAAATAAGTATATACTCATTGATGTTGGCAAGCAAATTTTAATATCCTACACAGTACCGTATGTATGCTGAACACTAGCTGAAACCATGAATTATTTTTACATTCACTGAAGATAAATAACAGTAATGTTTGAGCTGAAGTTTATTTGTTTAGCGCATAAAAGCAACATGTGTTCAGTATAGAAAAAAATTAAAACTACAGATAAGTATAAGAAAAAATGACTAGTAATGAAACTATCCATATCTCTCAACTCTTATTTCTTTTAGTTTTTCTATGCATCTGTTTTGTATATAATTAAAATTATACATTCCCTATTTTTATCCTTTTCCACCTAACATAATTATCATTAAACCATTTTCCCATGTTATAATCTCTTCATAAACAGTACTTTTAGTGATTTTCAATAGTTTACCATATAGATATAACATTAATATTTATATTAAATATTTAACGTTTTCCTTTTGAAAGATATTTGGTTAATTTCCAAATACAAATAATGCCACAAATAATATTTCTGTGCCAAAATTGATTTCTGAATTCTGGATTATTTCTTTAGGAAGAACTTTCAGAAGTATTTCAAAAGATTCCAAAATTACTGCTTGAAAAAAATACGAACATTCAGTAGACTCTTGATATGACTGCAAATTGCCATCTTAAACCATTTGCTTTAAGAGTCCTTTAAGAATTTCCCTATAACTTTGCTCTGTTCATACTCAAAGATCTTTTACAAGATTCTAGTTGTCTTGAACTAAAGTATAAAATGTTGTCTCCAGAACTTTCAGACCATTTGTCAATGGTCTGAGGTTCCATAGTCCACTGTAGTCAAGATAAGACTGTGAGTATGTATGGACAACCACTGAAATAGCTTTTGTTGCCATTGCTGCAGTGTTCGTGAATTCTGCCCCCCAGGCAAAGAAAGTGAGAAGTTGAGTTTTGAAGAAAGTGAGGCTGTAAGTTGGCAGAACAATAGGGGAAAGGATGCTAGTCGGGACTGTAAATGGAGCTCTAAGCAGCTGAACTTAGTGAGATAGCAAGGAGCACATTAAAATAATAATATCAATAACAATAATGGTAAGTTTGTTACAAACAGAGGCATAAATATTACCAAAGTGCTGGCTTTAGAATTTGGGATTTCATTAAAGAACTAGGGAGCCTTAGAGTGCAGGGTTAGGGTGTTAGGGAGGTTTTAAGTCTTTTTGCAAAGCTTTGTTTGAGGTCCTAGTATGTAAAATCACTGGTGCATACAGAACATCTCTCTCTCTTTTGAAATATAGATCAGAGCAGGTAGCTAAATTGGCAGAAATCATTCTGGAGTGAATGAAATCTTTGTTATAAAGACAAACAGAGAAAAATAAATTTGAGGCATGTGGCACAGGCCTCGTTAGAAAAGAGAATGAGTGACTGTTTCATTAATCAGTAAATGACAATCTTTGGTCTTTTGTGTATATGTGCGCTGAGAACTCTACACTCACATCTTAAAACTCTTGTTCATTTTTGAATTCACCATAGTTAATGCTTTGCCCATGAACTCCACGGATATTTGCTGACTTTCAATTGAATATATGTTTTCTTCCTGTAGTAAACTGAATTAAGGATTTTCCATGTTTTTAAAATGAAAATCCTCTTTATTTAGGGATAGGTTCATGTCTCCCTTTTGCTTTTCTGTCTCTGTCAACCAAAAGTTCTAGAATATTCCTTCCTGGGGAGGAAAGAAACAAACTGGCCATTTTCTTTGTCATTGAGGTTTGCCAAACCCCAGCTGTCCATCCAAGTCCCACACAGAACCTTTGCACTTGCTGTCCCCTCTGTCTGGAAGCCTCCTCTCTACTCTTTCCTGCTGGCTCCCTGTTTTTGGCCAGGTCTAGCTGAAATGCTACCTCATCACAGAAGTCGTCTCTACCCACACAGTGCAAGTTGGTTCCACCTCCTTGCAACACCACATTTTTGTCATTTTCTATCTTAGCCCCTTGGCCTTTTCACAGCATGCATTACAATTTGAAATTATTTCAGTATTTGAAAATTTCAATATTTTTCAAACTTTTTAAGCTCATCAAGAGAAACATTTTACACTGATTTATGCACACACACACACACACACACAACTGGAACAATAGTTTGATGAAATAACACACTTAAGAAGTGTAGCAGAATAAAGTTTTATTTCTTCATTCTATTTTAGTTCATTAATAAATAATCACAAAAGCTTTTTGTGACCCACTAACTTGATCTCATAATCCACTAACAGGGTACAACCCAAAGTTTGAAATACTGGATTGTTTTCTATCTGTTTTCCCCACCCTTTGCCTCCAGCCTACCAAAAAAAAAAGTAAGCTCAATGAGGTCACAGAATATATACTACATTTGTCTCATTCACTGGTACACAGCTGATACTCAATAAATATTTTTTGAACAAACCAATACATGAAAAAATAAACAAATTAATGAATAAAGTCTTACTAAATTTATCTTCCTTATTTTGGTATATTATGCTTTTAAGTAAAAATAAATTCTTTAAGTGGAACATCATTTCCTATTCTCATAAAATTATTTTTGAAATCTAAGTTGACGTTCAGGGATCCATTAAGCATTTTGCAGAAAACATTGACATCATGGAATTGTTTAGTAATGCAGAGAATTTGAAAATACACTTGAAGAATAGGACGTTGGTCTGGATTTTTATAATTTGTAGGATGCATTATTGTTGCTTGAATAAATCAGAAAACTACACTCCCCAGTTCAGTGTTGTTTTGGGTGGAACATGGGTGAGGGAACAAACAGGTGGAAAAGGAAGCCAAGAAAGAACACAGAGGAAAGGATTTCCTTGCACAGATATCTGACGTTGCTCTCCCAAAGCTGTTGAGTACGGGGGCAGGCTTGTGGGCCCGCTAAGCTGAATGGACACCGTATATCACATTGGGAACTCTATGTAACTTTACTATTCCACCTGCAAAGTGTTTTTTCATGTGCTTATTTAAAGTCTCTTTTTGTCCATCTGATACCCAATCATGCTACTTCGTTTAATCTTTGTGAATGAAGGAAAAAAAAATTCTGTTCAGAGTAACAAACTTTCCATGCGATTTAAAAATTATTGTCTATACAAAGAAATTTTCCATGATAGGAAACGATTTATCAATAACCTTTGCTTTCCAAAAATAAAATGATATATTTTCATTTGCTTTCTTGAAAGGGAAGGGAAAATGGAAGAGAGATGGGACTTTCCGTTATTCAAAATCTTTCTTTACATATGTAACTACTTCTTCAGAAACTTTAGTGCCCATTAATTTGCTCCGGAGCAGTGGTTCTTAAACTTCAGCGTGTACCAGAGTCACCTGGAGAGCTTCTTAAACACAGATTGCTGGGATCCGCCCCTAGAGTTTCTTTCTCAGTAGGTCTGGGTTGAGGCCACACACTGTGCGGTTCTAACAAGTTTTCAGGTAATGCTGATGCTCCTGGTCTAAGAACCACATTTTGGGGACCCCTGCTCTAAAGCAACGATTCTCAACTGGGGGTGATGTTGTCCCCCAGTGGACATTTGGCAATGTCTGGAGACATGTTTGATTGTTACCATAGGGTGTGAGGGGTTCTCTACTGGCATCTAGTGGGTAGAGGCCAACGGTGCTCTTAAACACTCTACAATGCACAGGACACCCCGCCCCCACAACAAAGAATTACCTGGTTCAAAATGTGCGCTCTTGAGAAATCCTGCTCAAAAAGGAACTCTCTTTCTCATGGAAGCTCATTGTTTAACAAGAGTTTAAGTAACAGGTAAAGCAAGAGCTACTCATTTCAGAAGCCGTCAACTAAAGTGGGATGATGTTACAGACGTTAATTGGGTGGTGTCTCAAGCAGATATCTACAGTCATCTTTCTCTGTGTCTGTCTCTCTCACATTTACATGTCCATTAAGTTTATGAAACACCACACAGCCCAGACATTTACTCATCCAAAATGTAAATGTGTATGGCTGAAGAGGGACGTGAAGCCAGTGAAGCCAGTCGTGATGAAGAAACACCTTTATTCCCCAAGGGGCTGCAATCACCTCCTCCAAAGCAGATAGGATCTGGAGATACCTTGATTGTGGAAAATGTAAATACCAGGTATCACAAAACAATGAAGTTGGAAAGCCTTGCTATTACTGAGGAGACTCAATATTTCTTTATAATATTATTTATTAACTGCAGAAGAACTTGCTTGGTATCTTAGCCAGGGCTTGAGCAAAATTAGGAGGGATCCAATGATTCTTTTAGATGCTCTCTTGTCTCCCCCTGTCCATCTTTCATAGACTCTCCCTTCCATCTATTTTCAGAATTTTCAGAGCCCACACCACAAACAAAGCCTGCTCTTAGATGGAAAGGGATTTCACTTTCAGGTGAGACTTCTCCCTGTTTTACCCCAATCATCTTTTTACACCTGAGTCCCTATCTTAGCAAACGGTCCCCTGGGAGGGGTCACCCACGGTGGAAACTTAGGAGTCATCCTTATTGCTCGTTTCTCCCCACCCTCCAGCATCCAATTCATCTCCAAGTCTTATGGATTCCCCCTTTTAAATCTCTCTTCTGAACTCTCCATCCTTCTTACTTCTACATTAGTCCAGGCAACATTATTTCTTGCCTGGACTATAGAACAGCCTTTCAGATGTCCTGCCAGCCTCTGGCCTTAGCCCCTGTTTGTACTATATGCAGAGTGAGTTCTCTAGAACACATTATCAGGTCATGTAATCCCACTGCTTCAAACCTCTTTGCTACTAATAGATCCAAAGACCTTCTAATGGCTTATAAGGCTTAAAGGCCTTCTTCTTGTATCTTATTCCTCTTCTCTTCACTCCCCTCATATTTCCTTTGTGCTGCTACCAGCCTGAACCATTCTGGGTTCCATGAACATGCCATGTTCTCCCTTAATACTGTCCTTTTGCATGTACTGTTTTCCCTGCCAAGAATACTTGAATATTTGTCCCTGCCTTCTGCCCTACTTCCCACTAGGTCAGCTCTCAGCTGAAATGGCACTTCCCTTGGGAAGCTTTCCTTCATCTCCCAAGTCAGAATTAGGTGCTCCACCCATGTGTTCTCATGGCACCTTATAAAACTCCTCATTGTAATTATCTTCTGTTGTAATTGTCTGGGTCCTCCAGTAGTCTGAAAAGAATGAAGAGGGTAGAGTACTCATGTCTATTTTATTATTATTTTTTTATCATCATAGTTCCCATACCTAGCACTGTACCTGGCACTGAATAAGTATTGACTGTACTTCTTGGTGGGTGGGAATTTAATAAAATATGTTATCCTAGGAAAGAATTTAATGAAACTGGCAGGGGAGATACATTTTGACATACCAAAAGATCCTTTCCAGGGGTCCTTGAAATCGCACTGTGCTTCCTACATTTCCCACTTGTATGCCCACGTTTGTGTGGCAGAATCATTATAAAACCAAACTCTCTCGCTAATTTTGAGAACTGATCTCTGCCAATAGCCTTCAACAATTCTCACATTCTTTTTTCTCTACCATACATCTAACTAGATCAAAGAATCCTAGGAAGCCAGTGTGGCTGGGCCATGGTGAGCTAAGGGAAGATGGAGAGGGGTGAGATCAGTGAGGCTGGGCCACATCACACAGGGCCTGGTAGGCCATGCGGAGGAGCAAAGATTTTATTTTTAGTCCCATGGAAAACCTTTAAAGAGTTTAAATCACAGTGGTGACTTCATCACTCTGGCTGCTTGTGGAAAATGGGTTGGAGGATGGTCTAAAAGTATAAAGAGAGAGACCAGTTAATAGACCACTGAAACATTTCAAAGGGATGGTGATGGCTTGACCCAGGATGACGGAAATGGAGATGGTAGGAGTGTTGCAGACTCGAGATCTATTTTGGAGGTAGAATATGTAGGAGTTGCTGAGAGTTTGGGTTTGGGGGCGGGGGAAGGAGGAAGCAAGTATGATTTCTAAGCTTTTGGATTAAACACCTGGGTGGAATGGTGCTGCCATTTACTGAGATGGGAAGACAGCAATGCGTCATTTTCAAGGCCCAGCTCAGCTCTCACTTCCTCCATGAAAGCTGTCATCAACTCCAACCTCCAACTTCCCTCTTTCCTTTCAACTTGGGAAATCACTGGCTGTACCACTCATCTTTTCAGGAGTGTGTACTGAACTCCCCAATCTGGCTCATGTTCCTTGACGGTGACGGACACCCTTTCACATTGAGCAATGCCTTGCATGTAATAGATGCTCCATACAAATTTGCTGCTTGGAGACTTAAATGCAATTCGCGTGCAGCAAATGTCCTGGGTAGCTGCTATGAATATCTTGCCACCCACGGGACTAAATGTTCACATCCTCCAGTTCATATCCCAATTGAACATTTTAAAAAGCCCATTACCAAAAACCTTTAAAAAATATGTTTCTCTTTAGAATCTTAAAGACAGGCATTTAAATTTTATTATATGCTCTATTATTATTTAGTATTACCCCTTTTCACTTGATATGTAGTTACTTTTCTTTCCTATTATTAAGCATTACCTTAAAATGCAACCTCATTTCCTCTTGTATTAAATAGAAATGGAGGATAAGTTTCTCCACATTGAAAACACTTTGAATTATTTCAACTACATTTTCTTTGCTACAGTGTTCATTCACACTTTGGTTAGCATGCCTTTTAAAAAATTTTAAGATTTCATAATATCACCTTTCAATTCATTTTAAAAGTTTTTTTAAAAAATATAAATCTGATGCATATTTAGAGTTAGACATTTATTGTAACTTCCCACACAAGGCTAGAATGCTGTGTGTAATATTCTTAACAATAAAAAAGGATCATAATTATAAAGAACTTATGCAGAGGCAGGAATTAGGCTTTCTTTCGTTGTTGTTGTGCTTCCTTTCAACTCATGACCTTTGAGAATTACTTAGAAAAGTTTATTTTTGTTCATTGTTTACTCCAGTATTGGGATAGCCATTTTATATACCGTTTGTCATTCAATCATCCCAATCACCTTGTGATAGATTTTATCTCCATTTCACAGTTGAGTGAACAGATATTTGGCAGCATTAAATAATTTGTCTGAGGACACACAGCTAGAAGCAGCACCATCTGTGTCCAAATCCAGTTATTGGTGGATCTAAAGCTCGAGGTATTCCCTCTATTATTTGACTATTCATTCAGACTCCAGTGATGAGGGAATGGATCACCTTAGGAAAAACTCAGTTTCATTGTAGCAATTACCAAACTATTTGAGAATTCTTCCTTAAATCAAGTGAAATCCTGAAATTTCCATTCACTCTCAGTCCCACCATCTAGAACAGAAGTTATTGACATGGATTTCACAGGGTTCTATGAAATCCTTGATATCAGGTGTCAACTTTGCATTTATAATAAATGCATTTTCTGGGGAGCAGGTCTATGCTTTTTTCTTAATCATATTGTCCAAGGGGTTTGTCACCCCGCTTTTCCACAGGATAGAACCCTTTTCCCTAGGTAAATCTAGGACATGTGTTCTCCTTGCTCAGTCCTTCCCATGCTTGAAAAGAGCCAGAATCGCTCTTGCAGTCTTTTCTGCTCCAGATTGCACACTCCCAGTTCTTTCTACCTTTTTCTGTAACATGGAACATCCCCAAACACTCAGAACCATTCTTTGTAACATATTCCAGTTGTTTCCTCAAGTATGGCCATGGAGGGAACTAAATGTCCCTCAAAGTATGGCACCAGGAACGGACTACAATTTTCTAGTCACATATTCATTCAATTTCTTATTTCAGAATAGGAAAGTAATTTATTTTCCTTTAACAAGTCTCCCTAAAAATGTTAAAGTTGACAAAACACAGCATTCTAATCTATATCCCTGTATTATCCTCCTTCCTCCCTGTCCACCAACAAAAAAGCTTGAAAACCAGGGGTTATATTTTCTTGGCCTTTTAACTCTAATTCAGGGCACATGAGAATTACTGGACAAGTATGTTTGTGTAATCCCATGCTTGGCAAAAAATACATAGAGTTTTAAGGAAAGTTGGCTGGTGGAAGCTCATGCCCTGAATGTGGACAGGGCTTGACTCACACATTAACGGCAACACGGTCTCCTTCAGCGTTCACACAGAGAGCCCCAGAGGGGTGGTTCGACACTTACCCTGCTGTCCTCTGTATCTTCAGGACCCGCTGACAGTTCCACATCCTCAGCGTGAGCTTCTTCTACTCTACTTCCGAGTCAGATAGAATGAAGACTTTCTAAGCAAATAAACTGCTTGGGACCCAAAGCCAGTGCGTACTGCACTTTATGTGGCTGAGCTATCCCAATTATATGCTCTACCAGTGCATCTCAGATGCCCGTGGTGACTGACGCTTGGCTGGCATCACAGCTGCAAGGATTTTGCCACATAACACACTCGCCAGACAAACAGCTCCCTACTCCCGGCTGCTGTCTCTAGCTGGGGATTCCACACCATGCCTCCGGCCTGCTCCGAGAAGCTGGTATTGCAGCGGGAAGATGAGCAAAGCTTGTGGTAACCTAAACCCCTCGTGAAACGAGACTCCTGTAGCATCAGGAGGCTGCCTGGACAGCTAACACCTGACATGCTACCTTATCCACGTCTATGGGCCCTGTTACGATTAGAACTTAACTCCTCTCCCAACTGCAATTTACTTCCACCAGCCTGATAATAGTAATTGCAGGGAGAAATGCTTCACACCACTAATGATGCTGCTTATAACCAGCAAGGAGGGCAGCGATAATTTGTCTTGAAATAAGTCTTTATGATTCCCATATATTTGAAGTTTCCATGGGTTTGAAGCCATCAAGATTCAGGTTTGACAATGGTGAGGATGAATTTCAAATGTCTGTGTTTTGTTTGTTTGTTTTCAGAAAAGCATTATTCTGAACATGCCCCATGTAGCAGCACTTGCTTGCTGCCGGGGTGCCCAGCTATGAATTTAATATGCTTTACTGCACTCTTCAGAGAACATGTTTCTGCTGGTGTGTAAGATCTGGGGGCTGTCTGCATGCCAAGGCAATGCCCCCTAAATGAAGTCTTACATAAACTTGACAAAGTATCTTCAGATAGAAATAATCGCAGCAGGCTCCTATAGAGCCGTAAAAAAAAAAAAAAAAAACTGTTGGTGAGCCATCAAAACAAAATCTGGCCAAGCAAATTCTTCAAAAAGCCTGAATCATTGGAGTAGCATGCCAGTAACGTTTTGCCATAGGTTTTGTTTTTTTCTTTTAAGACACTGGCATATTTTCTTTTTTCTCTTCTTTTCATTATTTCCTTCCCTCTTCTCCCCCTTTCTCTCCCTCCTTCCCTCTCTTTTCTTCCTTCCTTTCAGCAGACCTTTTTCTCTCTCCTTCCTTCTTTCTCTCTTGCTCTCATGTCTGTCTCCTTGCCTTTCCTCCCCCACCACAAGCTACAGCTCAGACTTATTTTATTGTCAGCCCACCCAATACTCCTACATTCCAAATAGCCTGCACTGCGATTTTTCATCTTCTCTTGGATTACTGCAATGTTACCCAACCTGCGTCTTTCCAGAAGGTGGTTTATCATCTCTCTCCTCCACTTAAGAACCCTCCACGGCTTCCCAGTGGATGCAAGATGAAGCCCTGATCCTCAGCCTCGAGCACAAGACCCCCAGTCCAGCCCCAATCCCTACCCTCACTCACTCTCCACAGCCTCCCTTCACATCTTCCACCCCCAAGCACACCTGACCCCTCCCAGATAAGCTTGGCCTCATCACAACTTCAAGAACGCTTCTGCTCACTCCTTTTCATGAAAGGCTGAGTTACCCTGTCAGGCCCAAGCCCTTCCCTAACTTCCTCAGGCAAAGTTAGTTCCTTTCCCCCTCAGGTTAACATTGCAGCACAGATATTTATTACTGGCTGTCTCTCCAAATAGGTTAAGGGTTCCTAGGGCAAAAGTGTTGCTGACTCACCCACCAGCCAGTTGCTCAATAAAGATTTGCTGAATGAACTTTGTTTCTTTGAGTTTCTCCTGGATATTTCGTAAATGGGAAGAAGCGGCATAGGATAGAGTTTCCTAGTCTGAATGTGTGGGTTCAAATCCCCCATCTGTGACTTGAGCAAGTTACTTAATTTCTTGGTGCCTCAGTTTCCCCATCTGTGGAACTAGTAATATTGCTGAACTCTAGCATGCTTGTGAGAATTAAAGGAGTTGCTATGTATGATGTAGTTAGGATACTGCCTGGGAAACAGAAAGAGATGCATGTTACCTGAGTGTTTGTTAAATAAAATGAAGGTAATTCTGATACCTCATGGCTGCCTCTGTTGTGCTTGAGGGAGAAGATTCCAGACACTATCAAGACTAGCTTGATCTAGATGAGCAGATCCTTTGTTAGAAATTTAAGTGTCTGCCTTATGCCTCCAATCAAAAGGATAGATGCTAACACCAAGAATAAAACTCCATTCCACAAGAACACTAAAAGTGGGCTTATGCCACACTCAGGGTTATTGCATGGGCTAGTGCACTGGGTGTGGAAGGCATTGAAAAAAAACTAGTTAAGAAACTATAATTCTTAGACTGTCCTAGATGGAAAAGTACATATTGATTGGTTCTAAACTATTGAAAAGAAAATGTGTCCGTGTCCAGAAAAGGAGTTAGAAAGAAGTTTAACACCATGTAATTTAACCTCAAAAGATGAGCAGAAGTTAAAACTTCACAAGCAGCCCTGCACACATGCTGGCCGTGTCTCTTGCACATGCCATCCTGCACAAGCCGTGTGCCCCAGCTGTCCCAGCAATCCTGGAAAAACCCACAGAGAGGCTCACACTTGCACACCTTGGCTTGGCAAGCTGCCTTGCCTGGCATGGCCTCCTTCACGTAACACTCATTCTGGTATCACGTTTTCTCAAAGACTTTCCTTGCTCTCTCTAAGGGCCTTTGCTCTGGGCCTCAGTGCCCTCCTCCCAGCACGCATACACATTTCTAAAAGCATTTATCATACTGTATGATGACTGTAATTCACTTTCTCTCTTCCTCGCTAGACTGTGAGACTTTCAAGAGAGAAAGGGATTGTGCCTAGCTCCCCGTTGCTTCCTCAATGCCCAGCACGGTGCCCGGAACAAAGTAGGTGCTCAATAAATGCTCACTGGATGTTATTGAACAAGCATGCTTCCCTGTGTCTATAGGGGCAAACTCATTGCCAGGTGCCTGTGGTAGCAATGCTGGGTCTCGCCTGTGCATTGTTTTTCAGGGCCATACCCTGGGGATACCACACTTTGTCACATCTGACAAAGCTAGAATGATTGTATGATTAAGCATCAATCACATCTTTCACGAAGGAGAGGTAGTTAGGATTCCTTAAAAGGGTTAGTAACTGTTGCATGTCCAGTAGCCTAAGCCAAGAATTTAAAAGCTTCTTCATGAACTTAAACAATGTTTATTACTGGCTTATTTTAGGTGAAAATACACAGAAATATGCACAGTAAGACCACAATGGGATACCACCACACAACCTTCAGAATTACTAAAATTAAAAAAGACTAACATCATTAAGAATCAGAGAGACTGTGGAGCAACTGGAACTCTTATACACTGTTGGAGGCACTGTGAGTTTGTACAACTGCTTTGGAAAGCTGTTCAGAAGTTTCTAATAAAGTTAAACACACACCTACCCTATGGTCTAGCAAATCTACTCCTAGGTCTATACCCAAGAGAAATACATGTGTCTGCCAAAGACAGCCCCAAACTGGAAACAACCCAGTTTCCTGTTATTCAACCAGAGAAAGAATAAATAAATTGTGGCATATCTATATAATCAATATTACTCAGCAATAAAACAGAAGGAAATATCTATATATGCAACATGTATGAACTTTACAGATGTTATATTGAGCAAAATGTGTCAAATACAAAAGAGTACATATTATGCAATATCATGTATAAGAAGTTCAAGAACAGGTAAAAGAAGAACATCTCACAGTACAAGCTTAAATAACTCAACCAACTGTGTCACTATAACAACCTAATAGCACCTCCCTGGAGACTCTCTTTTATTCCTACATTCTTTCAGAGGAAATCTTAGAGCAGGACTTCCAAAGCCATAGGCAGTATGCCCCAAAGAGTGATATGAAAGATGAATTTAGAAGGTAGGTCAATTTAAAAAGATTAATAGTAAATTTTTTTACAGTTAATTTTAGCTTTTGGCAAATGACACTTATTTTTCATTTATAGAAATGATATAAAATTTCCTTTTAAAATAATTTATGTAAATCCAAAAGGTCAACATTAAAAAAAGAGTGAGACTGGTGATGGAATTATGGCAGTTTGGGATGATTTTACCAAGATGCAAGAGGGCCTCTAGGACTTCATAAATCCCTTGAAAATTTATGTAGGATTATATGCTAATATGAATTTTTCCAGGAAGAAGGTCAACAGTTTCCATTAGGTTCCCTTAAAGAACCCTGGCTCCAAAATGGTAGGAAGAATTGTCCCAGAATCAGAGCTGTACTGCTTGATATAGTAGCCACAAGCCACACGTGGCTATTGAGCACCCCATACGTGGCTAGATCAAGGTAGAATGTACTATAAATGTACAATACACACCAGATTTTGAAGGCTTACCATGAAAAAGAGAATGTAAACTATCTCATTAATAATTTTTATATTGGTTACTTGTTGGAATGATATTTTATGTACTGAGTTATATAAAATGTAGTATTAAAATAAATTTCACCTGTTGTTTTTCTTTTTTAATGTGGTTATTAGAAAATGTAAAATTACATATTTGGCTTGAATTTGTGGCTTACATTATATATTTAGTGGACAGTACTAGTTACAGTATAGGGCCAAGAAAAATAGAATCTCGGAAGTCCTGGAGAAATTACAACTCTGAATATATTTTAAAGTATATTTATAAAGTAAGAAATTAGAGCTGAATTTGGAGAAAAAGATGAACTTTTATAAAATGCTCATTTGGAGAGAAATGATGACATAGGCATAAATATCACTTTGTCCCCTTAATCACTTAGCCAGGAAAATAAGCCAGTAGTGGAATCTTAAATCTTTTTATCCTTTCAAATTAAAACTATGGTTTCCATAGGTTCATTCACAGGTAGAAAATAGTAATTTTTTTAAAGTTCCTAGGAACAAGTAGGTAAATGGATGAAGTATCATTTTTTGTTGTTGTTGTTAATCTAATCTACATCCACCAAATAACAAGGAGTTTATTGTATTTGCCTTGTGCCAGGCCCAGCTCCCATATCTGTTTTATGACCCCTCACACAAGGGTAATTAAAGTTTATAAAGTCTTTTAGAGGAACTCCTCAAACTCCTTTCTTGGCCCGGAGCTTCAGGAAGGCAACTTTCATCTCTGGGCTGCAGCTCCTGGGGCATCCTAGTCTCTCTTCAGCTTTTCCTTTTTGAACTGAAAACCACTTGCTTCAGGGTACAGTTACCCAGATGTACCCAAAAAATTGTCATTTTTTTCTTTTCCATTGTTATTGTCAAGGTTATGGCTTATCTAGAACCTTCTACTGAGGGTCATTCCTTGTTATAGAAGCTTGTATTTTCTGTGGCTGAACAAAATGTGGGGATATCTCTCACTTTGATTTTATCACATAGTCAGTCCTACATCTAATCTTTTACAGAAAAAAAAATCAAAGCCTTTCGCTCCATCTCGTCTCCTTAATATCCTGTCACCCTTTGCAGCACAAACATGCTCTGGGTACTATTAAATGGTCAGCCTCAGGTTGTTATAGATACAGAACTCATGAGTGAAGCTGGCCATAAGTGCATTTTTCTCTTGAGCATTACATTCATGCCCACTTGTCTCCCATTCATTCTACTCCCTACTCTTCAGAACACTCTAGAAATAGGCCTATGGTGTCCAGGGTTTCTGTAAACTAAGGCATTCAGATGAGCTTTAAGTGGCCCACAAATGAAGTTACCATCACATTTTCTTCAATGAGCCGACTTGTTCTAATAAACTCAGGCCCCAGGCAACCCCAGTTCCCAGGCACATTATTTTGGATCCTGTTCTTTCCTCACTTCCGGGAGCAGCATTTCTACCTGTTAAAATGGCAACTGCTCCCTACGCCAAGTAGGACAGGAGCTGTTAATGGCTCTATCCTGTTTTTGAATGGTATTCTTAGGGCAGCAAGACAACAATCATACAATGCAGCCAGCTACAGGTTAGTGCAAGGACACTGAGTATGGACTCAGGCTTCTCTAATTTTACTGTGCATGAAAACCATCTGGGGGATGTCTTGTCAAAATGCAGGTTCTGATTTACCAGACTTGGAGTGGGCCCTGAGATTCTGCATTTCGAACAAGCTCCCTGGTGCTGCCAATGCTACTGGCCACACAAACCACACTTTGAAAAGAAGAAGATCATCTCTAAGAAACCTTCCATGTCTAGGATTCTATTAATATCATTCTATGTAACCAAAAACACCAATAGCTGGCCTAATAAGCAGGTGCAGATTCTCCCTAGGACCTCTGCTCAAAGACTCCAGAAGTCATAATATCAGTTGTAGAAATGTATCTAAATAGGAGATTTTAGAAATTAAGTCTGGGAATCTATTCCCAAATCATTTTGGTATCTTGAAATAAAGCAATCAGTGAATCAAAGTTACTCTCTCCTAGTTCTTTCAAATGCATATCTAGCTATTTTGTTCCCAGAATATCTCTACAAATGGGCCCCCTTTATACCCCAGCTGGGTCTAGAATACTGCTGGGTGCAAAATGCATCTTAAGTTTATTCAGTAACTGGTTATATAAAGCTGCTATTTTGAATCCTTATGCAAAGAAAAATTTTGCTAAATAAATATTTACTACCCAATTTATCTGTTCTGTAAATACTAATGCTCCTATGCAAGGTTTGCTTAAAGTGGGACCTATCTCTTTCAAACCATATCTGATAAGTAGGATAAAAATAATTTATATTCATGGCAAACATAAAATTTGCAGATTCTTCCATTATGATAGTTGTTTTTCAATTCCAAGTATGTCTGCTGCCATGTTTTTGATGCTGATATTCAATTCCTTGGTGTAGGTAAATTCTAAAAGCAATGATAAAGCATACTAAGTGGAAGTC
This sequence comes from Cheirogaleus major, assembly GCA_963574435.1. Classification (NCBI taxonomy): domain Eukaryota; kingdom Metazoa; phylum Chordata; class Mammalia; order Primates; family Cheirogaleidae; genus Cheirogaleus; species Cheirogaleus major. The sequence continues at coordinate 21,468 of CAUYPO010013173.1, forward strand.
AAAATGAAGTCTATATATGATCTTTATTTATATGTGATTTTTCTACCTCTCTTGATTATAGGCAGGTAGTTTTGTACCATATTGAGTGCTATATGCATACTATGCATCAAATACTGTGCCAGGTGCTGGCAGTTGGAGTGAGGGGTGAGGAGACGAATAATATTGGCCACCCTACCTCAACTGAGTGGTGGCTGGGGGGACAGAAACACCTGATTATGTACTTACAACAGAATATGATTACAATAGAGGTATCTATAAAATACAATGAAGAACAGGGGCAGGATTGAATCACTGCCTGAATGGTCACGTCAGCCTCTGCGTCCTACAGAAATGACCCTCATACAGTCTAAACTTTTAGGGAAAAATATAAGCATGCATGCCTACGTAACCTTAGCAAGTTTTGGAATTTAATTTGCAGGAAAGGCAGAATAAAGTCAATGGTCTTCTGTGGCAGACTGCATGCTTGACATACCTGGTGTCATTTAATCCCAAAGATTAGAAATGTCAAGGCCATGGAGGTAGGATTTGAACCTACCTTTGTCTCACATCAAAGTCCAAGTGAGTCATAAGAAATTCTCAACTCTTTATGGAATTGGTTTCTTTATTCTCAAGTAACTAAGTAAGAATAGTAACAATAACAAACAGCAACAGCAGCTAATGCTTATATAGTTCTTTTACGTGACAGGCACTCACTATTCCAGGCATTTTACATATATTAACTCATTTAATTTTCACAGAAACCCTATGAGATATTATCTCCATGTTATGGCTGACAAAACAGGCAAAGACAAGTTAAATTATTTCTTGAGAGTCACACAGATAATATGTGGCAAAATTAGGAGTTAAATCTGAGAAATCTTGTCCTGGCGCCACTTTGCTGCTCAAAGTGTGGTGTGTTGACCAGTGCCATGGGCCTCACCCAGGAGCTTTGTTTGGAATTTAGAGTCTCAGGCCCCACCCTTGACCTTGATTCAGAACCAGCATTTTTAACAAGATTCCCTGGTGATTTTTTATGAGCATTAAAACTTAAGAAGCACTGTTCTCAACCACCATAATATGCTACACCTGCCTCCCTCATCTTCCACTTTGGCCCAAACCCCCATTCTGGAAGATTTTTACAATCCCCTAAGCCACCTTGGACACCACCCCTGTGGACACCTGACCTACATCAGTTGCACCCTGTATTGACCTGAGTCAAAGGTAGGTCCTTCCTCCAACAGATCTGCTAGCATCACACATCTCAGCTTCTTTATTGAGGACCAGAGGGGTCATAGAGAGGTGTCACTTCACTGACTTTATAGCCTTCTTTCTTCTCTCTGGTGCTTTCTCTAGTATCGTTCATTCATTCATTTCCATCCATTCATTTGTTTTCTTTCTCATTCTCCTTCTCATTGGAGTAATGACCAGAACCTTCCCTTGTCTCCAGCAGAACAGTTCCATGCTCACCCAGAGTCCTTGGAGATTTATCTTCCTACTTCCAAGCACATGGGTCAAACCATTATTCCCAAATAAACACAGCTGCCTTCCTTAGTTGCTAGTTGTTACTAGAAATAATTTGCCCATCTTGTTACAGTTACTTTGTTTGTTCTAACCTCTCTTTTATTGTGAAATATAAAACACATGCAGAAAACTGCATACATGTTAATTTTTTACCTTCAACTTCTACTATCTTTGAATTTTAATGGAGAAAACAGCCACTTTTCATTAACAACATATTAAATAAAAGTATGAGCCTTTTAATAAAGTGGCCATAATTTGTAGTCCACTGATCCAAGATATAAATGAACTGAGGCCAAGCTTCAACTAGAACACTGAAGTTCCATGTAACCTGTTGGTTGCTAAATGGGATATGTGGGAGTGTGTCTTAGTCCTGATTGCCAAAAAATCAGGTAGGTCAATGCTCTTATAATAAGCATATTCCAATGCTGCGTCTACCTTGCTGCAAAATATGTGTTACATTATTTAATATTAAATGGGAAATGCAAAATATATATGATAGTATCTTGGATTAAATGGGGACATCTAGATAAGATGAATGGAATGGATAATTTCAGCAGGCTCCTATTTAGTCAAGGTCTGCTTCTTCAGACTTTGGATTAAATTTCTCCTTCCTGCTTCTGGCTGTCTGTCTTTCATCCTTTTACAGACAATAATAAAAAGCATTAGAAGAGAAAGAAGCCAAATATGCAGTCTAGCAGATGAGTTTGTTATTTGTTAGTCACTCTCAGAAAAAATTTGCTGTGAGGAGAAGGTCAAGCTTGTTATTAAATGGTGGTGTCTAGATTAAGTGAGATAGGCCATTCATCATTGCAGTTCAAATTGATCACCAATGGTTGGCATGAAGCCTGCCATATTAAGTGCTTCCTCTCAAAGGAAGAACAGCACTGAAAGAAAGTCATTGGTCCACTCTCGATTAATTACAAATGGTTTTAAAAGAGCAAGGAGAACACTTGCTGTGTTTTTTTTTATTTTTATTTTTTTGCATGACTCATTCTTATATGCCATTGCTCTTGTCTTTTGATGATCAGCCTAAATATAATTATCCTTGCTAGATTTCCCTCATTGATTAAATTCAACTTTAAAACTATGTTAGTATGCTAAATGTTTGAAGTAAAAGTTAAAAATATTCAGATATGTATTAAACCATAATACAGCAATAGTACAGAAATGAAACTACCCAATGCCTACAATGACAACAACAACAACACACATACACACATGAAATCTGCTTAGTGTTGGAAATAAGTTTTAAGACTGATAACCCTCCCTCTCTTTTTTCCTCTTTTAAAAAGTCCAATTCTGCTTATTTTTCTAGGCTTGATACAAATTCTAATCCCCTCAGCAGAGATTTCATAGATTACTGCAATCCACCATCATCTTTTCCTCTTAACATCTTGAATATATAATATCTGTCCCATGCATCTGAAGTTGCCAAAAGCATAAATATTAGTAAATAATTAGAATTATTGTTTACCTGTTTGTATATATGTATCGTGACTCCCCAATTAATTTTAAGTTTCTTAAGGGAAGTATAATTGGCTATAGTTTTTACAGCTCCCATTGGCATAGCATGGTGTTTTGAATAGAGAAAAGCTTAGTAAATATTTATTCGACAACATGTTTTCCCAAAGGGAGCTGGTAACTGGCCATTCCATATGTTATTAACAAGAAGCATAATCCCAAATCAGAAATTGTTGGGCCTTGGTATGGTCTCCTCACATTTAAAGAAGAAGCTGTCCAATCATTAATGTGGTCTTCTTAAATAGTTGCCATTGAAAGTGTTCATAAAAGAACTCAACACAATACAGGAATCAATAATTGTGGGAAATTGTGTTTAAAATAAAGCAGGTCATTAGATCATTGTGAAAGAGATGAACGTTTTTTGATAAACTATTTTGTTCATTTGAGTAAATGCTAAGGGATCCTGCCCCCCATTCTTCCACTTCTAATGGATGTATTGAAGAATAAAAAATTTGATTTTTGTTTCTAAATCAACCAAAGACCTGCTGTAAGACTGTTGGCAAATCCTAATGGCAAGGGTTTAAGACTTTCATTAATAGAGAGTGGAATAGACTAGACAGGTTCAAATCAAATCCTAACTGATACTTTTAAATGGATTAAAATTTAAAACTGTAGGACAATAGATGAACACATAAAAGCAATCAATGTTCGCTTAACAGATATGTGCCTACTATGTGCCAGGCATTATTGTGCCTACTAATAGTTGTGCATTATATGTGCCTACTATGCATAATTGTATTGCCTACTATGCATAATTATATGTGCCTACTATGCCTACTAGGCATAACTGTGCATTATATGTGCCTACTATGTGCCAGGCATTATGTGCTTGGGATATATCTATATACAAAACAGACAAAGGTGCCTCTGTCCTTGCTATCAAGGAGCTTATAATTTAGTGAATAGACTAACAACAGAATAAGTAAATTATAATATATGTAAAAAAGTGAAAAGTGCTATGGGAAAGAGAAAGGTAGAGCAAAGAGTGGAGATCAGGACTGCCGATGGCTGCCCTAGTTGAGTGGTTGGAATATTAAATATAGCGGTCAGGGTAGACCTCAATGAGAGGATAAAATTCGAATCAAGACTTGCAAGTAAAAGTTAAAAATATTCAGATATGTATTAAACCATAATACAGCAATAGTACAGAAATGAAACTACCCAATGCCTACAATGACAACAACAACAACAACACACATACACACATGAAATCTGCTTAGTGTTGGAAATAAGTTTTAAGATTGATAACCCTCCCTCTCTTTTTTCCTCTTTTAAAAAGTCCAATTCTGCTTATTTTTCTAGGCTTGATACAAATTCTAATCCCCTCAGCAACAGGCAAGGGAGTGAGCCTAGTAGTATCTTGGGGAATACCTGAGAGTGTTCCAGGCAGAGAAAACAGCTGTCTACTGATAGAGCAAAAACATATGAGAAATTAGAAAAACATATTTGTAATCCATGAGATGGACGAAGAGACAATATCCTTAACAGAGAAAAAAAAGCATTGTTGAAAATTAGTTTGTAAAACAATCAATATCCTATAGAAAATGAGCACATGACATGAATGATCATGTACCCTTTGGATAAAGGTCAACAAAAAGTGAAAAATGTCCAACCTTACAAATAATCAGAAAAGTACGCATTAAAACAGTGTCACTATTGGGATATCCAGTTTGTGAAGGTTGAATAATGCGCGTGAGGTCGTGGGGAGGCAGACACTCTTCTATGCTGGTAATGGAAGCATAATCAACAGCCTTTATTCTAGAAATACCTCTTATGGAAAAATCAGAAATTAAGACAAAATTTAAATATATTTACTGCAGTATTATTTATAATACCATATAAACACAAATGATTAATACTAAGATATTGTCCAAACTCAAGTCCCCAGCCCAGGATCTATCTGTGAACATTTGATGGTTCCACATGAATGTTCTATAAATAACCCAAACTCCAAATGTCCAAACTCAAACTCACCTTCTCCAGCCCCTATATCAGCCTTCAGATCTCCTCTTCTTGTCTTGCTTAGTTCAGTGAACATCACCAATGTACGCCCCCTGCTTAAGACACACACTTGCTGGGAGTCATCCTTGATGGCTTCTCTCTCGCCTCCCACATTCTGTGCACTCCCGTGCTTTCTCATGTCTACTTCTGTAATATTTCTTGAATTTAGCCCATTCTCTCCATTCACACGAGCATGGCCTTAGCTCAGCCCTCCTCACTTTACACCTAGCCTAACAGCTCCTTATCTGGCCTGCTGTGGTCAATCAGACCTCCAGTCCATCTGTTACTCTTGCCATAGGATTCTTTCTAGAATAGAAAACTAGATCCAATCATTACTTTGTTTAAAATTTTTAAATGGTTCCCTACTGCTGTGAGATTAAAATCCAAACACCTCAGACAGACTTTCATGACCTGACTTCTGATGGTCAGCACTCTTGTGCTGCCAGACTGAATCTTAAACTCCATCTGTAACCATCTTCTTACAAATTACATATCTTGTTTCTGTGATTTGCATATGCTACTTCCTCTGCCTGCCCGCCTACCCTTACTGTTCCTCAGATATCTTCTCTTCACCTTTGCAGATGCACCTGAGCTATCCCATCCTCCAGGGAGCCTTGCCTGACTCACTGACCCCAATTCATATCTGGGTTTGGAGGTCCTGCTCATCTCTCAAAGAACATCATGCATATTTATATCATAGCATGTATCACACCATTGTGCAAACATTGGTTTGTTTCTTTGGTTCCCAGGACTACCACATCAGGCTGAGCTGTGATACTCCAGTGGGCACCATTCACATGCAGAATACTGGCCCAGTACAAGTGCTGGAATGGACACATGTTTATGTAGCACACATTTGTTTAATGAATAAAAAACTGGACAATCAACCAAACTCTAGTTTCCTCAATGAAAAATTCTCTTAGAGCTGTGGTTCTCAAAGTGTGCTCCAGGGAACAGCAGCATCAGCATCACCAGGGAATTTATTAAAATATAGACTCTTGCCCCACACTCCCAGACCAAATGAATCAGAAATAGGAAACTGTTTTAACAAGCCTTCTAGATGATTCTAATGCATGCTTAGCTTTGAGAAACACTATCTTAGACTGCTCAAAACTAAAAGCAAAAATTTCATCTCAAGGGCTCAAATCACTTTGCCTATAAGAAGGGCATTTACTTAACTAAAAATATTTTAAATTATGAAGCACTTCACACATTAAAAGGTATATAAAACAATATTACAGAGATCCACGTACCCATCATTCAGATTTTCAGTATTTGATTCAGCTGTCTAAAAGAAATAAAAAACATAACAAAATACTACTGACCCATCTCCCTCTATCCTCTCTCCTTTCTCTCACTAAGCTAACCACTATTTCACAGTTGGTGTGTGTTTTTCCCAGGCGTGTTTTTATACTTTTACTACGTAAGTGTGTAGGCATTTACTTTTTAATGAGAGACTTTGTCCAGGATGTTACAGCAGAAATCACAACGCTTGCCCCAGCAAGCTGCATGGGAAGACAGCTGGAGCAGTGGGCAGCCAATGCCAACGAAACCTGCCTCTTTCCGACATTTGGTGGGGAAAAATAGGGCTCACGTGAGCTTTACAAAATGCAATCAAGAGGAGGTTAAAATTAGAAAACCAAGTTATACTTATTCAACTATAGCTGATTTTAGAAGCTAATAAAAAACACTTTTTGCCTTGAAGCTAAAGGTGTCAAAAACACCGTACCAAGAAAGTTGCACTGACAGACTTGGTCGTTTTGGCCCAGCCCTGTGGATCACACACACAGGGATGTGAGCGCATGCCAGTGTGTCGTGTACCACGGACACGAGGAGTTGCAAAACAGCTACACTGGAGGCTCTAGCCCCATCCTGTCAACACCAGGGATGAACCTTGATTTCTTTGATTTTGTCATCTGAAAAATGGCAAGAAATTATCTATTGCTCTTTGGCTTAACAAAAGGGACATGATGGTGATGACTTGGGGGTTAAATTATTTCTCATCTGGGATACATAATGAAAGGTTTATGAAAATATGATTACCAAACTCATGAGTGTACTCCTCCTAAACTTAAAAGTAAAAGAAAAAAGAGAGAGAAGAAAAAAAGAAAGAAAAGAGAGAGAGAGAGAAGAAAGGAGAGAAGAAGGAAGGAAGGAAGGAAAAGGAAGGAAGGAAAGAAGGAAGGAAGGAAGGAAGGAAGGAAGGAAGGAAGGAAGGAAGGAAGGAAGGAAGGAAGGAAAAAAGAGAAGTAAGTAGAAAGAAAAAAAAAGACAGAAAACAGAGAACAAAAACTTAACAACTGGTTCCTCCCCCATCCTTACTTTCCCACTTTCTCTAGCTTGGCTGCTTATGATGGCTTCCTAGTTATCTTTACAACTTCTCTTTCTCTCATTCCCTTTACAAGTCTGTAATTTAGCCCCTTTTTTGTTATCCTTTCTTTTTGCATCTGATTCTTAGAGATACTAAAGTTTGAAAACCATTGTTACTGGTGGTATGGAGCCCTAGGAAAGTTTGTTATTGTTTGTTGCATGTTGTTTTTGTTTTATATATGTAAGTGTATAGGAATATGCACATACGTATATAATGTGCTTATACAAACGCACGTGTGTGTATATATGTGTGTGTGTTTAAACATAGCTTTGAATAGCAGCTAATTAATGAACATTCTTGGTCAACTCACTCTTTACAAATTCTATCACATACATCTATCTATCTTCTGTCCCTGATGCCACCATACTAAAGCTTGTCCCTACAAACCAAGTCCCCAAAACTACTTTTCATTCCTTCCTTTTTCATCCCTCATGCACTTGGCTACAAGATCAGTCTCTCTAAGGCACCTGCTGACCATTCCTCTCTGTAATTGAAGAGCCTCCAGGAACTGCCTAATTGTGACCAGGTCTGCTAGATGCCTCCACAATATTCCTCATAACCAAGCCTCACTTTCAATCTGAGTGGCAAGGTACCCAGCTATATTTTCTAGTTTCCTTTGCAAGTAGGAGATAGTAGATGAAATTGTAGGTAGCAGTTGTTGGCTGGGCCTTTAGGTAAGGCCCCCTAAAGAGGAAAAACACAGCAGGTAAAGGTGCCTTTTACTCCCCCTCCCCCATCTTTCCTGTTATCTGGAATTTACACGTGAAGGCTTGAACCCTAGAGGAAACCATTTCCTCTTGGTCATCTTGAACCAAGAGGAAACCTTTAGGATAGTCATATGCTAAGCACAGCAATGCAGAAAGATAGAAGATACCAAGGTCTTGATGATTGTAGAACCACACCCCCTGCTCTGGAGAGAAAAGCAAACCTTGGTGTGTTTAAGTCACTGTTATTTATGGTTTTCTGTTATGGGCGGGCCCCAAATAGTAGTTAATTCTCTTCACAAATTTAGCTATTTCTCCAATTCAGCCAGTGTAATATGTTGGTAAGTTTTGATCCACTGTTTCTCTTCCAAAGAACAGGGGCTTGCAGATAGATCCGAACCAAAGCCCAGCCCGTCCCCTCTGACAAAGCATTGTTCCTAATCATTTTACCCCCACTGTCCTTGTTTGGAAACAAAGACTAAAAATAATATGCACATTAAAATGTTTGCTATTTTTCTTGCAGCCTGCTTTTTGGTGGTTAATAGCTCCATAGCACCAGTAGAGAAAATAGTTGGGGGAAAGAAAAGGAAACAAAATTCAAACCAGGATATTTTCTCACTTGTGAACAGCTCTGAGAAGCAGTTGGGTGGTTGAAAAGTTTTAGGTTGCTGCTCAAAAAATAGTCAAGGGGAAGAAAATGTCAATAGATTGGACTTCAATTATTGACATTGTATTCTCCTTTTCATTCTCATGAATAATTGAAATCTGACTACACACATGTTGCATTATCCACTTGACAAAGAAAGAAAGAAAGAAAGAAAGAAAGAAAGAAAGAAAGAGCAAGTAAGCAAAGAAAGAAGCCTCAAGAATGTTAGCTCCAGGAGGATCACTTGCCCAAAGTCACTGGAATGGAGAAGACATACAATTTATGTCATGGTATTTTCCATTTGGTTAAGTTGACTCTTAATTACCTGAAACAAGTCCTTTCCAATGGAATTTCAAAAAAGCAAATTCTGCTCAAACTCTTACATTGCGTAATTCCATTTCTGCTCTCATGCACATTAAACTAAACCGGTTGGAGAAAAAAATCTCTTGCTAAATTAAATTTGGTTTGATTAGGAAATTTGTGTGCATTTGCACGCAAAGCACAGTTTGTGTGGGTTAAAAAATGTCCTGGTTACTTAAAATGTTCTTTTTTACAGATGATTCAGTTTTACCAAAGCTTCATTAGTGAACTAAATTTGTGTTAATGTGGATCCGTGTTATGAGTGAAATAGGCTTTGGCCCTTTGTTGGGCAATCACTCAAGTAAGTAGACAGTTTGTCTTTTCTGAAGAAAAATAATACAGCCTCAAAGGCTGGAACATGTAAGTATCTTCAAATCCTTCCTACTTGGGCTCTACATGACCCTTTCTTGCCATTTCCTAACACTGTCATCATTTCCTTTTCAAAAATACTTTCCTTGCTTTTCCTGACCCATTTTTCCATCAGGCTCTAAAAGGCAGAGTTGGTCCCCAGGTCGTATCTGCTCTGGTCTATGTCCTTAGCTGGATTTCAACCGCAATGATTACCTTCCACTTTATGGCCTGACACACATATACAGAAAACTTTACATAACATTGTTTCAAAGTATTTCAGGGTGAGGAAAGTGCTTTTTAGAGGGTCAAAATGCCCTACTGCAAAGCTATTGATACAATAGCCAATCATTTGATATCTGCTGAAAGGAGAAAGACTGAACCCACAAGTAGCCTGTTTTACAGGTATCACCAGCAGCCTGTCTTTCAACCCCAGTCATCAGAAGTCCCACTCTACTACAACATATGAGAAAGAATCTTACATTTTACAGGTCATTGAAAAAGCATGCAGATGAGTAGGAGCAAAGGATTTAAAAATTATGAAGAATTTGACGAGTATTATTAATAGTGCTTGTCAAACGAATGCATGACAAAAAGGAGGTTTGTATCTGTGAAACAGAGATTATTGAACAAGATGCAATCCCAACTTAAAGAATGGCATCTTCTGGGACTGCTGTGGGAGGGGGTCTCACTATGGCATCTCATTTCTCCAGGCAATGATTACAGTGCGGTATTGGGTGGAAAACCAACAGCAACCACTGACATGCTCAGCACCTCCAGAGGTCCCAAACTTATTTTGATCTTTTGTTTTTAAAATATCCTTGATTGCATCAAAATTCTGGAAAGCAGCTTGAGAAGGACCTTTCTTTTGGGGAAGGGGTAGTTGAAGCCAAGACTATCCAGAACTCTTAGGATAAGACCAGATCAGTGTGATCCTGCAGAACAGTCCTGACCTGGACCATGTCTTTCTGCACAAGCTTAGGAGGTAAAAGCCCAGTGTGGCTAAAGAGCAGAATTCCATGTCATTTATTGATTAAGAAGATAATGTACACCAGAATGGGTATATAATATGTTTTTATATAATATAACATGTTTTTCACTTGTAGAATTCTTTATATACATGAAATTCGATAGAGAAGCCCAATATCTAAGCAGATAAATGTCAAGCTGTATCTTGGGAGAGTGACCCAGATTGTTACTATACACCAGCATTCCTCCCAGCAGAGGACTTTAAGGGGCTTCCCAAAGCCCCTAAAAGCTCAGAGGACCCCCTCTGGAAAATGGTGCTTCTCTATGGTTCCTGGCACTCTATCTGCTACACAGAGGGAGGGCAAGATTCTTGGCCTCCACGGTCAGTAGAATCAAGTGTACTCAGGATTTCTACTCCCAGAACTCCCATGTATCACACCTTAGCCATATTACAGACTGGAAGATTCCAAAGGGTATTCAGTGGTTCCATTGTCTGGAATTCTCCAGCAATTTTTTTCCCCTGGTTTTGGTGATTATTGAACAAAGAAAGAATTGGAAGAAAAGCAGGGTCTCTGATCTTCAGAAATTTTACATAATGACCTTAGACCTGACTCAATAAATAGCTCTTATAACTTTAAGGAAGTTCATCATATTCAAATATCTGGCTACAGAATTTTATTCACTACATGCCTAATTTATTTTTTGCTTTATCTCTCTCTTTTGAAAAAATTTTAATGGAATTATAATTTACTAGAGTAAAATGCAAAGATGAGTTTTGGCAAATGCATGTAGCCCACACTTCTAGAAAGATATACAATGTTTCCATCATTCCAGAAAATTCCCTCACACTCCTTGCCAGTCAACCCTCTCCGCTCCCCGAGGAAATTACTGTTTTGATTCCTATCATCACCACTGATTGGTTATGTCTTTTCTAGAACTATATAAAAATGAATAAATACAGTGGGCACTCTTTTGTGTCTAATGCCTCAGGTTTTGAGCATCTATAGACATCTACTTTCAGTTTCCTTATCTGTAAATTGAGGGGACTGTGTAGTGTGCAAGTATTCGGAGGTGTCCTAGGTTTCCTGATGTGAGCGGTGGACCTCTGAGGTCACTTTGATTGGAGGGGACATGAAGAAGAGGCTGGGGAGTGGGGCATGCAGGACACTTCTCAAATTCAAGCAGAACAGCTATCCTTTTCCCTGCTTTACACATTGTAGACCACTGTCAGATTTCATCTGGGAAAGGGGTGAATTATTTGCAAAACAAAACGAGAGAGAGAGAGAGAGTGAGAGAGAGAGAGAGAAAGAGAGAGAGAGAGAGAGAACCATAGGTCTCGAAGATTCCTAGTGATCCTTTTCCTTGAATGTTCTATAAATTACAAATAGTGTTTTCTGATATGAGAGCTGCGACTGGTCCCTTCAAGGGAGGGCTGGGAGACAGAGGCA